>JAURVB010005104.1:0-236459 GCA_033002965.1 Piper betle
ATAGTGATGATAAGTTTGGATACAAACTTTGGGATCCTAAGAATAGAAAACTGATTAGAAGCAGAGATGTAGTTTTCAAGGAGGATCAAACAGTTGAGGACTTTGGCTAGGAAGAAGTTCCTCAAACTAAATCTCAGGAAAGCTTGGAAAAAATAAAAGATCATTCAACCTCAACTAGAAGTGAAGAGGCGGCTCATGATGACACAATTATTTCCCCGTCGAGTGATGATAAGGGTGAGGATGTGGTGTCTGATAATATTTCTAATGAGTTTGTTAATGATGTTGGACAGGAACATGGAGATTCTAATCAAGGGCAGCCAACTAATGTGAGGAGATCAGCTTGTGAACCAGTTCCATCAACAAGATATCCATCATCAGAATATGTGACAATTACTGAATGTGGAGAACCAGAAAATTTCAGTGAGGTCAAAGCTCATGTAAAAAAGGAGAAGTGGTTGAAGGCAATGCATAATGAGATGAAATCTTTGAATGATAATCACACTTATGAGTTGGTGGATCTTCCTCAAGGGAAGAGAGTATTGAGGAATAAATGGGTCTACAGGATCAAATATGAAGAAAATAACACACAACCAAGGTACAAGGAAAGGTTTATGGTGAAGGGCTTCAGACAGAAGAAAGGTATTGATTTCGATGAAATTTTTTCTCCTGTTGTTAAAATGTCTTCTATTAGATTTGTTCTAGCTTTGGCTGCAAGTTTGGATTTGGAAGTTGAACAATTAGATGTGAAGACGGCTTTCTTCATAGTGATCTTGAGGAGACCATATACATGGAGCAACCAGAGGGTTTTAAAGTCAGAGGAAAGGAACAGATGGTATGCAGACTGAAAAAGAGTTTGTATTATTTGAAGCAAGCTCCCAGACAGTGGTATAAAAAATTTGATTCTTTTATGGAAAAGAATGGGTACAAGAAATCTGTTTCTGATCACTGTGTTTATCAAGAGGTTTGATGATGATGACTTTATTATTCTGTTACTTTATGTGGATGACATGTTGATTGTAGGACATGATGGAGCCAAGATTGCAAGTTTAAAGAAGAACTTGAACAAATCCTTTGTAATGAAGGATTTGGGACCTGCAAAATAAATCTTGGGAATGCCCATTTGGCGTGACAGGGGAGCTAGAAAGCTTTGGGTGTCACGGCAAAAGTACATAGAAAAGATACTTGAAAAATTCAACATGAAAGATGCAAAGCCGGTTGGAGTTTCACTTGGGGGTCACTTCAAGTTGAAGAAAGTGACTTAAGTGAAACAGAAATGAAGGAAATGAGAAAGGTTCCTTATGCTTCTACAGTTGGTAGTTTGATATATGCTATGGTTTGTACAATGCCTGATATAACATATGCAGTTGGAATGGTTAGTAGACATTTAGCAAATCTGAGCAAAGAATATTGGCAAGCAGTTAAATGGATAATGAGGTACTTGAGAGGTACGTCTAAAATATATTTGTGTTTTGGAAGTGATAAACCTTTATTGGTCAGCGACACCGATGCAAACATGGCAGGTGACTTGGAAACAAGGAGGTCAACATCTGGGTTTATTATTAATTTTGCTAATGGGGTTGTGTCTTGGCAGTCTAGTTTGCAAAAGTGTGTTACATTATCCACAACTGAAGCAGAATTTATTGCTGCTACATAGGCTTGTAAGGAGATGCTGTGGATAAAGAGATTTTTGAATGAAATTGGCATTAAACTTTAGAGATATATTGTACACTATGATAGCCAGAGTGAATTCACCTGAGTAAGAATTCAAGTTTTCATTCAAGGAGCAAACACATTGATGTGAGATATCACTGGATAAGAGATGTGTTGGAAAGTAAATCTCTTGAGCTAACAAAAATTCATCCTGAAAAGAATGTTTCAGAGATGATGACTAAAGTTGTGTCAAAGGAGAAGCATGTTTACTGTAGGAATGGAGCAAGCATGGATGGAGCTTCCCATGCTGGCTAGAGGTATTTCATGGAGTCGGGAAGGGAGGTTTGTTGGGTTGTCCCTCCTCCATAAATATATGAATTTACAACCCTATTTTGGGCAAAAAACCAAGATTTTCCAGATTTGGTTAGTTGAAAGGAATAAAAGCAACGTACGACGCTTTTTTTCTTTGGTTTTTTGGTTTTTAGGTTTTCGAGAAAAATTGCTGTTGCAAAGGGAGAAATAAAATTGTGTTGATTGAAGAAAGGTGAATATTTTGTTGAGATTGACTTGCAATCGTCAATGGTAACTTCGTCAAGTTCTTAATCTGTAATATTCTTCCTTTATTATCTTCTACGATTTTATACCAATTTTGTAGAAAGTACAGTAAATTGGTATTGGAGAGTTTATTCTCCTGTGGATCTATTCTATATCAAAATTGTGATATAGTAAATTTAATCTGGTTGTTTACCCCGTGATTTTTTCCTCAAATTTGGGGTTTTTCACGTAAAATTATCTTGTCTAATCTCTCTATTTTGTTTGGTAATGTTCATCCTTACTTGTTGAAATGGAGATTTTGTTTGGTTAATCCCAATAGTTTTAAGGTGGTTTTGAATTAATCTGGCACGTAAAGAAAGTATAAGCTTACTATTCTGTTATTGCTTGCCGGGTGAATAGTTTGTCAAAAATATCCTATAGAAGCCCGTCCAACTAGTTGTGGGGCATATATTGTGCTGACAAATAACCTAATAGTTAATTGTTTAGATTGGTTTGTGTTAATATGGAAGCTAAAGCTTGTACAAGCTTAGTTTGTTTTACTAGTTAAGATTTGTTTTTACAGATATTTGTATTGATTTCTGGTGAATAGATAATCAATATCCTATCAGATGCCCATCCGTCTAGTAGTGGTGTAAACAGTACTGATGAGGAAGGATGGGCACCGCTTCACTCCGCATCTAGTTCTTTGCACTGTTTTTAACTTCTTACAATACGTTCATTTTGAAATGAGTAGGCAAATGAGTGCATTCAGAACCAGTAAATGTTTAGGCAACTTTGTTCACGGTGGTTAACATCTATCTTCAGAATCCAAAGTAGGAAATTTTTATTCTAATGTAGAATTTCCTGTTTTCCTTTGTGTCGTGGTCTGTGGAGTATTGCATACACGGTAACTTCTCCTATTAAAGATGTGCTTGCCAAATAGCATGCACCAAATACCGGCATGCAGAACTGCTCGGCAACTCGACCCAAATACCATGATCTGATCACCTCCACGTACCCATACTCGCCCATGTACTGCTAAGCTGCTCGTCTTGCCACGCCCGGTATTGGCTATTGGTACGCTGGGTCATCAACCTCGCTCTGCCGATATGCGCTGTAAAACCCATGACTCGAGTCAGAGTTTTACGGGAGTGAACCAGTCGGTTCAACTGTCGGTTCGAGTCGAGTCAGCTTCATGGACCGCGAGCTGAGTTGAGGCCAGCTGTGAGTTATGAGCGATGAGAGTCATGTATGCTCAAGTATACGATGATAACGTCAAAAAAAGATGATGAAAAATGGGTTATCAAGTATATGGAGGTATGCAGTATTGATTGTTATTTTTATTTGATCGTAGAATATTTTTAGGGCCGAATGACGAATTAGGACGCGATATAGGTGAGTTTGGGTGGGTTATTAGTTATAGAACATATCATTTGGATGTTGCTATTTTTGTTTGATTTTACGGGATTTTTCCCAATTTTTTTGGATTTTTTTTAGGATTTATTAGGAGATAGTTATTATTATTGACTCGAGTCGGAGTTGAGTCAAGTTTAATTTACAAAAATGCCATCGCACGCCCCTTCATCTTCCCCGACACCTTCCCTTCCAAAACCCTAGCCGCCGCAACCCCTCGTTCTAGTCGCCGCCGCCGACGTCGTGCTTCCGCCAATCGACGCCGCCCCGCTCCGCCGTGCAGTCGTCGTGCCACCACGACCCACCCCGGTCACCGCCTCACCGCCACGACGCCGGAATCGCCCCACGAGCCGCGACGCGCTCCCTCGGCGATTCGCCGCCGTCCGGGCCGCTCCGCCTCCGCTGTGACCCCGACGACCACCCCTCGCCGTTGCCGACGTTTCCCCCATCCTCCCGACCGCCGTCGAGGCCGGCCGGAGTCCCGATCGGAGCACCCCGCCGCCGCCGACGGCCATCGCCACCTCGGCTGCTCTGTTTGACACCACCATTGGACCAAGTTCGTCGAGCTGGTGCCGATAGACCCCCTGATTGCCCCGTCCCGAATCATCGCCGGAAAACCACCGGAATCCGCCGAAAACCGCCGATACTCGCCGGAAAACCACCGGAACCGCCGAAAAATTGGATTCGTGGGAAATTCGCCGGATCATCCGCCGAACGCACCTGGTCCAATCTGATCGGACTTCGGACGCTGCTAGGTGCCGAATTCGAGTTTTGAGCCACGAAATGAAAACCCTAGCCGTCGCCGATTTTCAACGACGCGAGGTATAATTTATTTTAATTTAATTATTTGAAAGTATTGATTATTAGAATTGCATGCTAGGATTGGTGAATTGTATGTTATAATAATATATAAAAATGTAGATTTGATTAAGGATAAAATATGAAATTTACTTGATTGAGTGGTGTTAAAAATGGAGGCTGAGAAATAAATTAGGGTAACTAGGTAATAATCATGATCTAATGCAAATTAGTCTAAGTAAGCTTGCTAGAATTGATATAGGTTGATGTGTGTTGATTGATGCGTGATTGTGTTGATTGTGTGTGCATGTTATAGGATGTGTGATTCATCATGCGGGCGTTAGTTTTTAGCTTGATTGTATAGGTACGGTGTAGGAGCTCGCCGCCTAGGCGCGTGGACCCGTTTGGAGCTTCTACCAGGTCCGTTTAGGACTCATTCTCTGATTTACGCTACTCTATTATGCATTTGATTTATCCTGTGCAGGACGAGTTAAGTGGAGTTTTATCGGATCCCACTTAACTCGGGTCATTTAGCCAACAGTTTTTTTTCGGATTAATAACCCTCGAGGATGAGATCCCTCGAGTTTGTTTTCGAACTTCAGATCCAGCTCAAGTTGCCTTCGGGCCTATTGTATAAATCCCAACCCAGGCCTATATATGTATAGTTTTCGCGTTTTCAGTGAGAGATGGAATGAGGGTTACATGCGGCCACGTCTTCAGATAGGGCGTGTGCCCGGAAGAGCGGGCTCTGGAGCTGGGGAGAACCCACTTCGTTCCCGAAGGATCCGGACAACTCCACCTTTGAGTTCCTCAAACCCGGAGAAGTGTGGAGGTTTACAGGTACTGCAATGCAGCGCATGTCTAGACTTGTGGTTCAAAGGGTACTGAAAGCGACTGCCTGAGAGTGCTCGGCCTTTGTGCTTAAGGCCAGGAGTAATATGGAAGGTGCAGAGGGCAGTAAGGAATGAAATTTGATGGGAGAAACGATAGAGAAATGGCCAAGGTATGAGAATGAGAAAGAAAGGGGGACGCTGTCGACCCGAGGGCGACGGCCCGACGGCGATGGCTCCCGTATGTGCCCTGATGAGAGTTCTTGAGGAAGTATATGGTTTTGATTCAACAGGAGAGTTTGCTCTCCTGTGCAGATTGATATTAGATATTTTCCGGGCTGGTAACACTAGTTACTGACGATTTTTCTATATATATATAGGTGAGGAATGCGAGCGATGAAAGCTGTCGGGACTGCGTTGGAGCAGTACGGAACCGCGCACACATGTACCTGCCGCGTGTAACGTATGTATAATGATGGTGTGTTATTGTTATGTAAATGATAATTTTGATGTGTTTGCGTGAATGAATTACTTGTTATGAAACGAACTGATAAATATGAATGAGTAGGGAGCCTTGGAGTTCAGACTCGGCTCAGGTAAAAACGAATGAGATAATGATTGAATGTCATGGTAGATTATTATGTGTTACCGTATTTTCATAAAAGAGTATATATTTTCCTTTGGTTTCTCATTTATTGTTTTGTCTTGTTTTTGCTTGTACATCATAGCATGCATGTGGGACCGCGTTAGAACCCAATTGTTCCCATTCATGCATTTCACATTTGCATCTCCATCTTGAGACGCCGAGAGTAGATCCGGGTCGGCTTAACCGAATCTAGTAGATTAGCGAACGGTTAGGTCGCCGGTGACATTTCCGGGTCGGTTCACGGGTGAGCCGAAACGGGGTGTTACATGCGCGCTGGTAGTTGCTCAGCCCAGTGCTCGACCATCACACCCCATGAACACATTGCTCGGCCCGGTGCTCGGTCATCACACCCCACAAACACACTACCTGGAACCCATCACGGTTCTGAGGTTTCGTCGACGTTGATACCCACATGTTTGGTACTCGTTACCGATCATCCTCTGCTACTACGCCCGCTATCAGGTACCGATACTAGCTCGGCTCTGACCATGTTAGCACACCGATCACCCGGCATGTTCCGTGCACCACAATTTGGTCATGCATGCAACTATAGCACATATTAATGCTGGTAAGTTGTATCTACCACTTGGATAGTGTAAAACCCACGATTCGAGTTAGGGTTTTATACTCAAAACCGGTTGGTTCGACTGTTATTTTCGAGTCGAGTTAGTTTCAGAACACGTGTATTGAGCCGATGCCAGTCACGTGTATGAGCTATGAGGGTCATGCGTACGCAAGTATATGATGATAACGTCATAAACACAGCAGAACATAATGAGTTATTAGATAAATGAGAGTATGCTAGTTACTTTTTTTATTTTTATATGTAGTGAATCGTAGATTTAGTTTTAGGCCGTTTACCGTGTTGGAACGTGTTACTGGTAATTTGGGTGGGTTGTTAGTTATAGAGCATATCATTATGATGTTTTGGTGTTTGTTTGATTTTATGGGATTTTTTCGATTTTTTTTTAGGATTTAATACGACTTAGTTATTATTCTTGACTCGAGCCGGAGCCGAGTCAAGTAATATTTACAAGTTTGCCACCCAACCATTTCTTCTCCTCCCCTAACACTTTCCCCTTCCAAACCCTAGCCGCCCCCACTGTTTGGTGCCGCCACCGCCGACACCGTCGTCACCTTGCCACCAGGTGTCGCCGCCTAGCCCCCCCATGGCGTTGCCATGCCACCCCGGCCAGGCCCGACCACCATCTGGCGGCCGTGACGCGAGGAAGCCGTGCCTTTGCTCCGTGCTTCTGTCGCCAATCGCACCACCGGCGACTGTCACCACCGTGATCCAGCTGTAGCCTCGACACCCTCAACCACCCAGCGACCTTCCCCGACCGGAGCAGAGGCCATTGCCGCCCAGGCCGGCCTGATCTAGCTACCCATTGCCGCCGGCCCAATTTTTGCCATTTTTCAGCGAGCAGCAGCCTTCGCCTACCATGTTGACGCCGTAGATGCATCGGGCTCGCCGAGCCAGTTCTAATGGAACCCAATATGACCCATATCCAGCCAGTAGACGTCGCCGGTGATTGTTGCCGGAAAACTGCCGGAACTTGCCGGAAAACCAGATTTGCTAGAATTCGTCGGATCTTCCACGGAGCTCATCCAGTTGATCCTGATCAAATTTTGGATGCCGACGAGCGCTGAATTCGAACTCCAAGTCTCGCGACGAAACCCTAGTCGTTGCCGATTGCCGACGACGTGAGGTATAATTACCTTTGAATTTATAATTTAAACTTGATGATTGTTAGCACAACATGCTAGGGTTGATTTATTGATGTAATTAATGCTTAATTATGGATGAAACGATGAGTTGTATGATGAGATTAAGTGTGAATGAAGAGTAAGTGATCTAATGAGAGCATGATAAGTAACTACGATGTAACTTAGAAAATTGTAATAAAATTAGTATGAATAGAATGAGTTAGAATTATTTTCACATCTATGATTATTTGGCTGTAGCTAGATACTGTTTGTATTTTGAGTGTGATGTTCATTGCATTTGATGCATCATTTAGTTAGTGGGCGTTAGTATTTAGTTTTGATGTGTAGGTACGGAGTAGGAGCTCGCCGCCTAGGCGAAATGACACGCTTGGAGCTTCTACCAGGTCCGTTTAGGACTCGTCTCTATTTTACATTCTCTTCTATTGTATGCTTATTTTATTATTTACAGGACGGGTTTTATTGGATCCTACTTAACTCGGGCCATTTAACCGAACAACTTTCCGGATTTATAACCCCTCGAGGATGATTTTGAAAATAAGATCCACCACAAGTTGCCTTCGGGCATATTATATAAATCCCTACCCATATATATATATATATATAGTTTTCACGTTTTCAGTGAGATGAGAGATGGAGAAATCGACTACACGTACCATGAGCAAATGTTGTGACAGTCAAAACGGGCTCTGGATTAGTGCCAGCGGACTGTTCCATTCCCGAGGGATCCTGATAACTCCATTTTTGAGTTCCTCGGACCTGGAGAACGTGGAGGTTTATGGGTATTGTTTAGTACAGCGCATGTCCGGACTTGTGGTTCAAAGAGTACTAAAGGCGATTGCCTGAGAGTACTCGGCCTTTGTGCTCAAGGCCAGGAGAAATATGGAGGTAAGGAGAGGGCTTAAGATTTGAGACCAGAAAATGAAGTAAGAAAATGTCGAGAGCGGCATCAGCAGTAGCAGATCAGTAAGTTTGGGATGCTACCGGGTCTGCAGCCCAGTGGCTCCTCAGTAGTGCCCTTCAGAGTGTTCACATGGAGTATATGATGTTTTTTCTAATATGAGAGTTTTCTCTCATAGCCAGCTTGTTATAGTTATTTTATTTTTCGGACTAGTAACACTTGTTACTGACGTGTTTTTATACTATATGTAGGTAATAATCATGAGTTGGAGGAGCCAGCTTGGACGGAGGAGCATTGTTGTCGCTTGCACACATGTCAGTCGATAGAGTGGTTAATATTTTATTTATGATGCTATTATATTGTGAATGATGTGAAATGCTAAGACATGATAGGATATGATTAAATGCAATGAGATGACGTTATGACGTGATGAAAAGTTAAGACATGATAACAAGAAGTGAAATGTGATCAGAGCGCGCAGTGGAAGCATTGTGGGTTGCGACCCAAGTTTCAAAATGAGTTACAACATGCTAGATCTTGTATGAATGAAATTATTTGATATATGGTTATCTATATTTGCATATGTATATTTGACAGGGTGACCCCTAATTGCATTTTCAAGGGAAACTTTGTCTGTAATATTTCAAAATTTTTATTAATTTTTATCGGGATTATATTAGTGTGTACTTTGATTTGCATGTCATTCATGTAGTACCATGTTAGGGTTTGTGCATTCATCCATGCATTGCGAGTTGTATCTTCATCTTAAGACGCCGAGATTGGATCCGCATGAGTTAGGTTTGGGTTAGCCGGCCTAACCGGGGCCTGTAACATGTCGGTTTGGTTCACAAACATGAACCGGATTCAGGGTGTTACAGATAGCACCAACTATTCGTCGTGGGAGCAGGATGACTAGGAACAACCACCAAACCCTAGCTCCCGATGTGTCTAATGGACTAGACTTGTAACTGTCCTCCCCCACCAATGGACTAGACCCCAATGTTCTCATTGGAGGGTTATGTCCTCCAAAATATTTCTTGATCTTGCTCTCCAATTGCCACAAGTCCCTATCCTTTTCTCAACTAGCATCGCTTCTGGGTTTCCCCTTCCACTTGATAAGACATTCCATCTGTTCCTTTGAAATTCTTAGGCTGATGTGCCTATACTCTACAATCCTCCCTTCCTTTTCCCCAAATTGTTATTGGACAGTGGGGGAGTTCTCTTCAGACGAGCTTTCCTCAAATTGGCCAAATCCTCATGGAAAGGTTCCTTTTGCACCAATACCCGATGCACCTCGATACGTCTGATTTTCTTCTAAATTAGTGGCGTGAACTTCAGCTTTACTTGTCCCCCACACTGAATGACAATGCCCTCGAGTAAGCATATCTCTTCCTTCTACTCGTTACCTCAACCAATAAATCCACTGCATCCCGTGCAATTGGACATTGTACTCCACCTCCCTATGGAGCAACTTCTAGTGATGTAAGAGGCTGATAGCCCCTAGAAACTTCAAAAGGACTAAGCCTCATAGCTAAATAATGATGTAATTTATAACAAAACTACCTCTAGTAGTGTAAGAAGATGGTAGCCCCTAGAAACTTCAAAAGGACTAAGCCCATAGCTAAATAACGATACAGTTATAACAAAACTGTGGCGCCTCAAGAAGTTCCAACTAGTACCTCTGGCTGGCTATGACGAAATGCCTCAATGCATTCACCCTTAGTATGCCCGTCAGACTGAAAATGGTTAGTTATAACAATGTTAGTTGGGACCATAGTACTTCCCCACGTTCCTGAAGAACCATTCTACAACAATTTCGTCTGAGCACCCCTGTGGTATTACTACGAATACAAGTACTTAGAAAACCGAACCTTGCTAGCATTCCCTTCACCCTAGGGAATCCAAAAACCAAGTCCATTGAGACCAAACTCCATGGTCTCTAGGTAGTGGCTGCAGCAACCCAACCTATAACCTTCTCTCCACCTTGTCATACTGACCCACCAGATAGGATCTGATGAAAACTTCATTATCAGCCTCCATTCTAGGCCAATAATACGCTCTAGACATTAGAGCGTGCACCTGGTCCCTACCATGTCTTACCCACTAGGACCCATAGGGACTCCTACCTAAGCTTTCATCTTAGCCTACCTACCCGTAGGGACATAGCTGACCCCCATTAGCATAGATTAACTCATCATCTAACCAATACATGCGAGTCCAGCCCCTGCTAACTTTGTCAACAAGCTTCTTGTCCTCGAGATCTGCCTTTGCCAACTCTCTGACATGCCCCAGTAGCTCCTACCACCTTGCCAATCTTAGAGATTTCTTCTTATACCTTGTCCTTGATAATAATGAACTCAGATCCCAACAAGCAAACCCGTCATACTCTTAGACAATGCACCACGACCTCCTGTTGCAGTATACTGCCCACGGCTCTGTCTGAAGCATTCATCACTACTCCAAATGATTGATTGAAATCCAACTTGGTACCTCCAAACAGCTGATATAGTTACTTTTCATATAGATAATCATCATTCTTCATCCTCCACCATTGATAATTTGTTCCATCAAATTTTTCGATTTTCCTAGCCTTGGAAGTGTTCGCCATAATTCCCATTCAAATCAAGATCCGATTAAATGAAAGTTCTCACAGACGGCGCCAATTGTTGAAAAAATTCCCAAAGTTGGAGATCAACAATAATGAACACAAGATATATGAAAATAATGTCTGAGAAATAAGATAAAACAAAACCAAAAGAATAGAGATTTAATGTGAGTTTCCTCCTTTATAGAAGGTCAAAAACTAAAGGACCACAACGAACAATTCACTACTTCATTAAAGATTACAGTTGTCAAACATATAGACACCTATACTATTGAGATTATAATATTTCTCTCTCTAATACTCTTATATAAGATTAAACTAGTGAATAATATTAATGTCTCTTCTTATCTCTATATCATTTTTTCTTCTCACATCTTATCTTCTCTTGTCTTGTTTTTAAATGATGGAAATACGTCTATATTTATAGAGATGGTTTAAAGTCATTCATTTTTTATGGAACAACAAGCCGTTATTTTTGTTTGGTATCCCAAAATTCTTTTACTATTTCGAGTATGACAATGAGTTACATATCATTAATATTTAAAATTACAAATACTAACGCATCTCAAGCATGACCATTAATAATTTACAAATCAAGTTATTTTATACCAAGAATATTGATAGAAGCAATCAAGAATCATTTCTAACAAATGTCGTCAAGTGTATAAGCTAAGCAAAAAGGACAATTTCGAATAAATCATTAAAATTATAGAAGTAATAATGCATCAAAAACTTGGTGAAATAAGACTTGGCGTTATGGCGCATTTAAATGACGATCACAGTGGTGAATAGTGAGGGACTTACATTTAGTTTCATTTTTGTAGGGGAACGGAGCGCTGCTTGAGAATGGAAGAGCCTCTCATTTTGCGCTGGGTGGTGGGCATCGTGAACTCTCGTGTTTTCGGCATGGATTTAGAGCTGCGCTGATAACAACCTTCGACGCTCGTGCTCACGTTGCCGATCATCGTCTTCTTCCTCTTCTTCTCCTTCGTCTCGCTGTTCTCTCAAAAGTGGGAAGGATTATGGGTCTGCTTGCACTTTATACAAGGATGCAAGTTCAGCTTCCCCTTCTGCTCGTTCAGTGCATTTCCAGTACTACATTTAGCCTCCCTATCACAATTACTTCAGAAAAAAGTTCAAATTTGAGGTTGTATCGTTTCATTACCAAATTCAGCTTCTGATCAAATCCAAAATAGACTATGAAAATGATGTGATAATGAAAATGATAAACCATATTTAATCACAGAATTTTTGTATACAAATAACCCCTCATTTATACAAAAAAATAAAACCTATCGTCCCCAAAAATTAAATCATCCAAATATGGATTATGTCTCCTGCATGTGTTATTACAACTTCAATTTTTTCTGCCACGTACCCCACCGTCCCCGCAACCATCGTACTCACATGCGTCTCCTCCGAGTGAACGAGCAGCCTCGCGAGGCCGAAGTCCGTCAGCCTCGCACGGCCGTCGCCGTCCAGCATCACATTGCTGGCCTTCACATCGCGGTGGAGCAACGCCGGGTTGCATTCGTCGTGGAGGTACACCAGCGCCCTCGCCACCCCGACCGCCGTTGTCGCCTTCCCGAGCTGGATCCCCTTGACCGGGTCGAAGAATATCGTCTCCGACGAGTCCGCCGACGTCGACTCCGCGTCGTACCTCCGCGGCGTCAGCAGCGCTCTGCCGAAGGAGGCGGGTGAGGACGTAGGCGGTGCAGGCGACGGACACGGCGACCGCCGAGGTGAGGATCGCGCATAATCCGACGATTCGGCCGGTGGTCATTCTCCGGCCAGTGCGGTGGCCGGCGGGTACGGCAGCCGGCTGCGGCGCCGTGTTTCGACTTCGGTCGTGGGTGTGGAAGACGAGGAGCGGGTTGCCGAGGAAGGAGTCGGCGTCGAAGGTGCCGAGCTGACCGTCAGCGGGGATCTCGCCGGCGAGGAGCGGGTTGTAGGAGATGTTGAACTTGTTCAGCTCGTGGAGCTTGCCCATACTCGCCGGAATCTCGCCGGAGAAGCTGTTGTTGGAGAGGTCCAGGTTTTGGAGGCACCTGACGTCCCCCAACTCGCCGGGGATCTCGCCGGAGAGACCATTGGACGAGACGTTCAACACCATCAACGGCATCCTCATCAGCTCCGCGGGCAGCCGGCCGAAGAACCCGTTGCTGCCAAGGTGCAGCACCGCGAAGTTCTGCATCTCCCCCAACCGGGCAGGTATCTCGCCAGAAAGTCGGTTTCCGGTGAGCTGGACGTAACCGGTGATGGCGAATGAGCGGACGCCGGACTTGGAGCAGACCGGGAACAGCTTGTACCCCTTGAGCAGGCCATCCCACAAGCTCCGGCAGCTCTTCCGGTTGAGCAGCGTGTAGGCGAAGCTAAATGGCGGGTACGTAGCCGGTATCCACCGCCGAATCGCGAGGCACTCGCCGGAGGCGGCGCGGCTGAGCTCCACCCGACGGTTCGTCTCGAACGTCGCCGAGGGGTCCCTCCCAACCATCGCCACCTCCGGCGGTATCTCTCCGGACAGCGCATTATCCGCCAGGTTCAACCATAGCAAGCTGTTGCAATTCCCAATCTCCCTCGGGATCTCGCCAGAGAGCGAGTTGCCGGAGAGCATGAGCCAGAGCAGCGACGTCAGGTTCCCGATCGCCGGCGGGATGCTGCCGGAGAGCCGGTTGATGGAGAGGTCGAGCGCTTGGAGGCGAGGCAGCCGGCCGTACTCGGCGGGGATCTCGCCGGAGAAATTGTTGTTGGCGAGCACCAAGAATACCAGAAACTCCATATCCGCAATCCGTCGTGGCAACTCGCCGGAGAATCTGTTGAAGCTCAGATCGAGCCGGATGAGGTTCGGCAGGTCGAGGACGCCGGAGGTTTCCAACCCGCCGGTGTAGTTGTTGCCGTGGAGCACCAGAAACCTCAATTGCAGAAACCGGCCGAATATGGGTTGGACGTCGCCCCCAAACCTGACCATGCTCACGTCGAGGAAGGTGAGGTTCCAGCAATCAAGCAGCGATTCGGGGATCTCGTTCGCGAACCTGTTCTTACCCAACAACAGCGACTCCAAATTCGACAACAATCCGATCTCCGGCGGAATCCGGCCGGTGAACTGGTTGCCCCAAATGTTGAGGTAGGTGATTGCTTTACAGTTCGCGACGGCGGCGGGGAACCCGCCGGAGAACTCGTTCTCGGACAGGTCGAGGGACTGCAACGCGCAGTTGGCAGAGAAGTACTCAGCCGGGATCTCGCCACTGAGGTTGTTCTCGGAGACGAAGAACTCGGCCAGCCTTGCAAACCCCGGCCCCAGCGCGCCGGTGAAATTGTTAGAGCTGATGTCGACGACGGCGAGGCGGGGGCAGCCGGAGATGGGCCCGGCGACGTCGCCGGTGAGGCGGTTGGCGGAGAGATTGAGGACGCGGAGGCTGCCGCAGGCCGCGGGGAAGGCGGAGGCGAGGCCACCGGAGAGGCGGTTGAGCGTCAGATCGACCATCTCCAGCGCCGGTGGCAGGAAGAGCTCGCCGGAGAGGAGGTTGTGGGAGAGGTTGAGCCGGCGGAGGGTGCCGCAGTCTGCCAAGTCGGTGTGGACCTGGCCGGGGATATAGTTTTGTGAGAGGTCGAGGGAGGCGAGGGCCGAGAGGGCGGAGAAGTTGTGGAAGAAGGCGTTGGAGATGGTGGAATGAGAGAGATCGAGGCCGACCACTCGGCGGCGGCCGGCGCCGTCTTGGCCGCAGGTGACCCCGGACCAATTGCAGACAGATGAAACGGGGGCGGCGGTGGTGTTCCATTGAGAGTATCGGCCACGGTTGACGGTGTTGCCGGTTTCAAGGAAGTTCTTGAGCTGGATGAGGACTCGGGTGTCCGAGTCGAGCGAGTCGCCAGCCACAAGCTCACCTGCAAATACAAATATATTTCTATTATTAGCATTGCATTGTTAAAAGGAGAAGAAAGAAAGAAGATAGAAGAAGAAGGGTACCTAAAAGGGGAGGAGGAGGGTGAGGAGTATGAAAAAAGAGGTGGGTAGGTCGGGCTCCTTCTCCGCAGCCATGTAGGAGGTGGCGCTAGCGTTTTGTTTGTGGTTCTGGTATTGATATTGATATCCGGAGGATGTGATTGTTGAAGAAAGAGAGGGCGCAGAAGAGGAGAGGTTTCCAAAATCAAACCATATTGTTTAGCATTTCGAACTAGCCATCCGTTCAAAGAAAGAGGAGAGGTTTCCACAATCAAACCTTGTTGTTCAGCCTTTCGAACTAGCCATCCGTTTAAAGGGTACTGTTGAAAGATCAATTCCTAATGAGGTGGATGTAGCGTTGGAAACCCATAATCTTTTCTTGATCCAGTATATGTGATGTATCAACCACATTGATTGAGGAAGAACCGCGTAAAGATCGCCTCCATTCTTATCAAAGAAAGAGAGTTTAACTGAGGCCGTTCAAATATGAGTCTACTAAACGGTATTCCTGTAGTCCCTTCCCCTCCTTACTCTCTTTTTCTTTTTTTGTCTTTCATTTCTTTATTTATATATATATATATTATATATTTATTTATTTATTCCTTAATATCATAAATAACACTTTAAACCGTTTTATACAATTTTAAGTAAGCAAGAAATCTTGGGCCCACACATTTCTTTTTGACGATGGTTTTGAATGTTGCTGTGATATAATTTGAGATTGAGTTTCTTGTTGTCGGAAGGACTTGGGAAGCTTTTGGAGGGGCCTAGCCGCTGACTAGGCCGCCTACTTTGACATATAATATTCTAAGTCATCCTCCTTGTATATAATAATATATCAGGTCAACTATATGTAAGATACACATTTCATCTTGTCCTCAAAACAAGTACAAAAGTTGCACCAGTCACACCAACGTTCTTGATGGTGTCTTACCGTGACCTATGATCACAAACAGACTCCAAACATCCTCACAAAGCATAACAATAAATAGTAGGTTGATTATGAACTCACAGGGAGAACATCAAAAATCCTTGAAGTCCACAAAAGATAAAAGACAATTTTCCAACCTCAATATTTAAAAGCAGTTGCAATGCTTGTGATGTTCATAATATGGGTCAAGTCCAACAACACGGGGAGACTTATTTGGCTAGGACATTTCATAACAAGGAGCTCACAATATTAAAGAGGTTGTTGATTAAAAGAATCTTAACCCTACTATCTGTTTTAGTCTTTTGCTTGGGTGAAAAGAAATTTTGCTGTTCAAACTTTTGGACTAAAGAGGAGGACCGCACAAGACATAAGGATATGTAGGTGACTGACCGCCTTCCAGAAAAGGCTCACATTATTCACGAGAATTCCAAAGTCTCTTTTCTGTGTACTATGTTAATGTCCAACTTCGCCCGCCAGTTTATCTTATTTTTTCACCTCAAAGTCGAGAGGTTCGCTTCTAATTTTGAGTTGATTATGTTAAATTAACAATTGAAGTTATCACAAAATTCGTCATTTTCTTTTTATTATTCTTGTTAATTTTACTATCCAAATGTCCCCAATTATTTATTTTTCTTTGTGAGTCCGTTTGAACAATCAAAACCACAAAGTCAGTCCATTTGATTTCCAATCAAAATTTTAAATTAAATATTATATGGAGTTTTTTTTCTTCAAACTTATAAATATTTTGGACATCGTGTAATACCCCAAATCCAGTCCACGCTCGTGAACCGAACCAACATGTCACAGGCCCCGGTTAGGTCGGCTAACCCGAACCCAACTCGTGCGGATCTAATATCGACGTCTTAAGATGAAGATATTAATCGTCATGCATAAATGAATGCACAAAATTCTAACATGATACTATATGGATGATATGCAAACTAAATTATACACCATCACAATTACGATCAAAATCGATGAAAATTCTAAAATAAAACAGATAGAATTTCCCCTAAAAGTGCAATTAGGGGCCACCCTATCAAATAATATATATAAATATATATGCATGCATCAACAATTTCATTCACACAGAATCTAATCTATTCTGAAATCTATTCACATTTCCTTTTCATGTCATCATGTCTTAGTATTTCATTTCATCATGTGCTCAAATTTTAGCATTTAATCACATCACATCAATATAATATTATCATAGCAAAATATAACCACTCAATCGACTGACATGTGTGCAAGCGACGACAGTGCTCCTCCGTCCAAGCTGGCTCCTCCAACTCGTGATTATTACCTACATATAGTATAAAAACACGTCAGTAACAAGTGTTACTGGTCCAAAAAATAAAATAATTATAACAAGCTAGCTATGAGAGCAAACTCTCGTATGAAAGAAAACATCATATACTCCACGTGAACACTCTAAAGGGTACTATTGAGGAGCCACTGGGCTGCAGACTCGGTAGCATCCCAAACTTACTGATCTGCTGCTGCTGATGCTGCTCTCGACATTTCCTTACTTCATTTTCTGGTCTCAAATCCTAAACCCTCTTTTACCTCCATATTTCTCCTGGCCTTGAGCACAAAGGCCGAGTACTCTCAGACAGTCGCCTTTAGTACCCTTTGAACCACAAGTCTAGACATGCGCTGTACTAAACAGTACCTGTAAACCTCCACGTTCTCCGGGTGTGAGGAACTCAAATGCGGAGTTGTTAGGATCCCTCGGGAATGGAACAGTCCACTGGCACTAATCCAGAGCCCACTTTGACTGTCACGGCATCCGCTCATGGTACGTGCAGTCGGTTTCTCCATCTCTCGTCTCACTGAAAATGCGAAAACTACACATATATATATATATATATATATATATTTAGGGTTGGGTAGGGATTTATATAATAGGCTCGAAGGCAACTTGTGGTGGATCTTGTTTTCGAAATCATCTTCGAGGGATCTCATCCTCGAGGGGTTATTAATCTAAAAAATTGTTCGGTTAAATGGCCCGAGTTAAGTGGGATCCAATAAAATGCCACTTAACCCGTCATACAAATAATAAAATAAACATACAATAGAAGAACGTAAAATAGAGACGAGTCCTAAACGGACCTAGTAGAAGCTCCAAGCGTGTCATCGCGCCTAGGCGGCGAGCTCCTACTTCGTACCTACACATCAAAACTAAATACTAACGCCCACTAACTAAATGATGCTTCAAACTCAATGAACATCATACACAATACGAATAACATCCATCAACAGTCAAATAATCATAATGTGAAAATAATTCTAAGTCATCCTATTCATGTCAATTTTATACTATTTTTGTCAGTTACATCGTACTCATTTAATATGCTCAGATTTACTTTACATCATCAGATCATTTAACATTTACCCATTACCAATCATACCATACATATCATTACTTCTTTCATGCTCAGACTTCTATCATGGGAATTAATCAATCCTATCATGTTGTGCTAATAATTATCAATTTTAAATAACTAACTCAGAGGTATTTATACCTCACGTCATCGGCAATCGGCTATGACTAGGGTTTCGTTTCGCGTCTCGGAGCTCAAATTCGGCACTCATAGGCGTCCGAAGTTTGATTGGGATCGACTGGATGAACTCCGCGGAAGATCCGGCGAATTCCAGTGAATCCGGTTTTCCGGTGGGTTTCAGTGGTTTTCCGGCAATTTTCGACGGTTTTTTAATAGCTTCCGGCAGTTTTCCGGCGACAATCACCGACGGCGTCTACTAGCTGGATATGAGTCATATTGGGTACCATTGGAACCGGCTCGACGAGCCCGACGCATCTATGGCGTCGACATGGTCGACAGAGGTGGCGGCTCGCCGAAAAATGGCAAAACAGAGGGTCGGTGGTGGGTACTAAATCCGGCCGACCTGGGCGGCGATGGCCTCCGCTCCGTCAGGAAAGGTCGCTGAGCAGTCGAGGGTGTTGAGGCGACCACCTGATCGTGGCAGCGACGGTCGCCGGTGGCGGAATCGGCAACGCGACTGAAGCGTAGCCGCGGCGCTAGGCGCGGCAATTCCGGCGTCACGGCGGCCTGGCAGCGGCCGGGGTTGGTCAGGGCGGTATGGCAACATTGCGGCGTGGGCTTGGCGGCAATGATCGGCGGTAGGTCGACGTCGACGGCGGTGGCGGTGATAAAGAAAAGGTGGCGGCAGGGCTAGGGTTTGGATGGGGAAGGAGGAAGAAAGGTCGGGGAAGTGAGAAAAACAACTAGGTGGCAATATCGTAAATATTACTTGACTCGTGTCCGGCTCGAGTCAAAAATAATAACTAAGGCGTATTAATCCTAAAAAAATCGGGAAAATCTCATAAAATCAATCAAACACTGCAACATTATAATGATATGCTCTATGACTAACAACCCACCCAAACTGCCTGTAACGCAGTTTAACGTGGTAAACGGCCTAAAACTAATTCTACAATCCACTATATATATATATATATATATATATATATATATATATATATATAATGACTGGCATACTCTTATATATTCTGATAACTCATTCTGTTCTGCTGTGTTCAAGACGTTATCATCATATACTTGGGTACGCATGACCCTCATAGCTCATACACGCGACTAGCGTCGGCTTAGTACACGTGTTCTCAATTTGACTCGACTTGAAAATAACGGTCGAACCGACCGTATCTGAATATAAACCCTGACTCGAATCGTAGGTTTTATACATCGAGCTTAATCGAACTTTAAAGACTGACTTAGTGGTAGATAATAATTATAATATGGAATCTATTTTTCATTGCCTTTCAAACCCGGTAGAATAGATGCCCTTTAAAGGTTCATTTGGTTGTCCTAAAATTGTCGAAAATAACGGTCGAACCGAGCGGGCAAGGTTAGGATTGTTTGGGTTTTTTGCTAAAAATTCGATCTTGTGATGATTGAGTGGGAATCATGTAGTGGACGGGAGTTTGTAACGGTTTGTTTTGCGAGTTTTGTTGATATATTGTTGGAAGTCATTGATTGGTGACGTAGTTTGGTCTTGGCTGATCAGCAAATGAAAAGATAGGTTGTAAACAGTACTGATGAGGAAGGATAATCAATATCTATCAGATGCCCATCCGTCTAGTAGTGGTGTAAACAGTACTGATGAGGAAGGATGGGTGCCGCTTCACTCCGCATCTAGTTCTTTGCATTGATTTTAATTTCTTACAATACGTTCATTTTGAAATGAGTAGGCAAATGAGTGCATTCAGAACCAGTAAATGTTTAGGCAACTTTGTTCACCGTGGTTAACATCTATCTTCAGAATCCAAAGTAGGAAATTTTTATTCTAATGTAGAATTTCCTCTTTTCCTTTGTGTTGTGGTCTGTGGAGTATTGCACACACTGTAACTTCTCCCGTTAAAGAATTTCATGTGCTTGCCAAACAATTAAGTCGTATACACCTACTTTACATGATTGAGGGATGAGCTCTATCAAGCAAAATGCCTGTTCATTTTTACAAACGTGTTCATACTTTTTGGCAGAGCAGAATACACTTCGCAGTCGATGTAGTCTCAGTTGGTGGAAAGTCTTTTATCTTTATATTTCTATGTATTACTCTTGGTACAGGTTTGTGACTAATTTATGTTAGCCCTCATGGGCATTATTATGACGAAAATGGTTTCTTATAAACAGTGGATTGTGAGAAAAAGTGACCATAATAGTTTATTGGCAACGGTACAAATAAAAGAATTATTTTTAGTCAAATCAATTCCTGCATCATATAATTGTTAGATAATACTTGTGTTTTAATTGTCTGCGAATTTATGATTTTTTCTGGGTGGCCATTATGTTAAGTACACCTTTGCTTGAAACAATATTTTTTGTCACTTGCATAAATGATTAGCATCAAGTAGCTAAACCTGAAATCTTTTTTGGCAGGGGCTGATGCCAATTTGTCAAATGACGAGGCTGAACTGCACTCCACTATGCTGCCAGTAAAGGGCACATAAAAATTGCAGAGCTGGTGCTGGCTCATGATGCGAAGTTAAAGAAGGATAAGGTGTTGATTACACATATTTTTCTAACTTTTTCTTCAACTTTAGTATATAGTTGGTTAAACTTGGCCAGCTTCTGATTTAGCTTTTGTGTCTTCCAAGAATAGTTACATACATTATGTTCAACTCCAGGTTGGTTGTATGCCATTACATCGAGCTGCAAGCACAGGCAACTCAGAGTTGTGTGAGTTATTAATAGAAGAAGGAGCCGCAGTTGATGCTGTGGATAAAGTAGGTCAGACTCCTCTTATGCATGCAGTGATTTGTCAAAACAAAGAGGTACATGCTTGTCTTTTTCTTCCCTGGTTTGCTGATTTGTTGGATGCCGGCAAAGCTTGCTTTTGGTTTCCTTATACTTGACTTGAACAGCTTGGAACCAATTTCACAAGTTATGCAAGAAGTTGTGGTGCAGTCACGGGCAAGTATCATCATTTAGGTTGTGCCTACTTTACATATTGGATGTGCATATTGTATGTAAATTTCAGTTGCCATTGAGCTTGTCAACAAATTTAAGAGACGCGTCTGCAATATTGCCAGTTCAGCTCTTTCTTTATTCGTTCAATTTCAAAAATCTTTAATAGTTGAGTGATTAAAAGTACACATCCATTGCAGGTAGCCTTCCTTTTAATTAGACATGGAGCGGATGTTGATGTGAAAGACAGGGAAGGTTACACAGTGCTCGGTCTGGCTTCAAATGATCTAAGGCCAGCTCTTATTGATGCGGCCAAGGCAATGCTCGGGGGTTAAAGCTGTTATTCTGTCATTTTTATGGGCGATGCAAATGTTTTGCCCCCTCATTTGGAAGGAGTTTGAGTTTTGCAATTTTGCAGCTGGAGTCAAAATTGCAAGTTTAAAAAGAACATGAATAATTCCTTTGCAATGAAAGATTTGGGATCTGCAGAGCAAATCTTGGGGATGTTCGTTCGGCGTGATAGGGGAGTTAGAAAGCTTTAAATGTCACTGGAAAAATACATAGAAAAATATTTGAAAAATTCAACATGAAAGATGCAAAGCCGGTTGGAGTTTCACTTAGGGGTCATTTCAAATTGAAAAAGTGAGTTAAGTGAAACACGGATGAAGGAAATGACAAAGGTTCTTTATGCTTTTGCGGTTGGTAATTTGATGTATGTTATGATTTGTATAAGGCTGGACATAATATGAATAATTGTAATGGTTAGTAGACATTTAGCAAATCCGAGGAAAGAACATTAGCAAATAGTTAAATGGATAATGAGGTACTTGAGAGGTACATCAAAAATGTATTTATATTTTGGAAGTGATAAACCTTTATTAATTGGTTACATTGATAAAGACATGGTAGGTGACTTAGAGATAAGAAGGTCAACATATGGGTTTATTGTTAATTTTGCTAATGAGGTTGTATTTTGGTAGTTTAAATTACAAAAACGTGTTGCATTATCTATAATTGAAATTGAATTTATTGCTGCTACAGAAGTTTGCAAGGAGATGTTATGGATGAAGAGATTTTTGAATAAAATTGGTGTTAAACAGGAGAAATATATTATGCACTGTGATAGCTAGAGTGCAATTTACCAGAGTAAGAATTCAAATTTTTATTCAAGGAGCAAATAGATTGATATGAGATATCAATAGAGAAGAGATATGTTGGAAAGTAAATTTCTTGAGTTAACAAAAATTTATATTAGAAGGAATGTTTCACACATGATAACAAAGTTGTGTTAAATGAGAAACATGTTTATTAAAGGAATGGAGCAGGCATGGATAGAGCTTATTATGCTGGCTAGAAGTATTTCATAGAGTCGAAAAGGGGAGGTTTGTTGGGATGTCCCTCTTTCGTAAATATATAAAATTATAGCCTTATTTTGGGCAAAAATTAAGATTTTGTAGATTTTGTTAATTGGAAGGAATAAAAGTAATGTCTGACGCTTTGATTTTTGGAGGAGAAATGAAAATTGTTTAGATTGAAGAAAAGTGAATGTTTTGTTGAGATTTGCTTGTAATCGTCGATAGTAATCTCGTCAAGTTCTTACTCTGTAATATTCTATTTTCTTTCTTTGTGGTTAATATTAATTTTGTAAAATATATAGCAAATTGGTATTGAAAAGTTTGTCCTCCTATGGATTTTTTCTATATCAAAGTTGTGATATAGTGAATTTGATCTGGCTATTTATCTCTTGGTTTTTTCTTCAAATTCGAAATTTTCTACCTAAAATTGGTTTGTTTTTTAGATTTGTGGTGTGCCTGTTATATTGTTTGGTATTCTCATTGTCTTTAGTTGAAATGAGGATTTTGTTTAATTAATGCTAACAATTAATAATTCACAAATCAAGTTATTTGTATACCAATGAGTGTTTAACAGTATTGATGAAAACAATCAAGGATCATTTCTAAAAGATGTCGTTAAGTGTATAAGCTATGCGAAAAGGGTGCTTTTCGAATAAGTCATTAGAATTATAGAAGTAATAATGCATCAAAAATTGGTTTACGTACTAGTTTTACTATTACAATTTGGTGAAATAAGATTTGGGTTTTCGGCGCATATAATGATGATCACGGTGATGAATAGTGAGGGACTTACATTTAGTTTCGATTTTGTAAGGGGGAATGGAGCGCTCCTTAGAGAATGGAAGAGCCTCTCATTTTGTGCTGGGTGGCAGGCATCATGAACTCTCGTGTTTTCGGCATGGATTCAGAGCTGAGCTGAGAAGAACCTTCGACGCTCATGCTCACGTTGCCGATCATCATCTTCTTCCTCTTCTTCTTATCGCTGTTCTCTCAACTGCTTGAACTTTATACAAGGATGCAAGTTCACCTTCACCTTTTGCTCGTTCCGTGCATTTCCAGTACTACATTTAACCTCCCTGTCACAACAACTTCAGAAAAGGTACAAATTTGAGGTTGTATCGTTTAATTACCAAATTTAGCTTCTGATCAAATCCAACATAGACTATGAAAATGGTGAACCATATTTAATCACAGAATTTTTGTATCATTTATAAAAAAAAACCTATCATCCCCAAAAATTAAATCATCCAAATATGTATTATGTCTCCTCCATGTGTTATTATATTACAACTTCAATTTTTTCTACACCTCTAAAAAAAATCTCCAAGTATCGTTTTGTTAGTTGGAAAACCGTCACACATCTTCTACATTGGCCATTGCCGGCGGTCGGCCGCCGGCTATTCGCAGGAGCGCGGCCAGCACGGCCTTCATGTCAGGCCTTGCCTGCGGCGACTCGGCGGTGCACCTCATCCCCAACCTCACCATCTCGCACATCTCCCCCAGCCATTCCACCACCTCCTCCTCCTCCGCCCCGGCCGCTATCATCGCCGCCACCACCGCCCCCCTCAGGCCCTCGAGGCTCTCCCCGCCGCCGCCGACCCGCCGCACCCACTCCACCAAGCACTCGTCCCCGCCGTCCACCGCCCGTCGCGCCGTCGCCAGCTCCAACAGCAGCACCCCGAAGCTGTACACGTCCCCCTTCGGCGTCGCCCGCCACACATGCCCGTACTCCGGCGCCACGTACCCCACCGTCCCTGCCACCATCGTGCTCACATGCGTCTCCTCCGGGTGGACCAGCAGCCTCGCGAGGCCGAAGTCGGTCAGCCTCGCCCGGCCGTCGCCGTCCAGCATCACATTGCTGGCCTTCACATCGCGGTGGAGCACCGCCGGGTTGCACTCGTCGTGGAGGTAAACCAGCGCCCTCGCCACCCCGACCGCCATCTCCATTCTTCTTTTCCCATCTAGCTTTTTCCGATCGTAAATAATCTCGTCCAAGCTCCCGCCGGTCATGTACTCGTAGACGAGGAGCTTCTCGCCGCCGTACAAGCACCAGCCGTGGAGCGGAACGAGGTTGGGGTGGCCGCCGCCGGCGAGGGCCTCCATCTCGGCGCGGAACTCTCGCTCGCCCTCCTGGCCGTCGCGCTGGAGCTTCTTGACGGCGACCACCTCGCCGCCAGGGAGCACGCCCTTGTAGACGATGCCGAAGCCGCCGGCGCCGACGACGGCCTGGTCCGAGAAGTTGGAGGTGGCGGCGACGATGTTAGCGTAGGTGAAGGCCGTCGTCGCCTTCCCGAGCTGGATCACCTTGACCGGGTCGGAGAATATCGTTCCCGACGAGTCCGCCGACGTCGACTCCCCGTCGTGCCGCCGTTTCGTCTCGAGGAGGCACCCTGCCGCCGCGGCGTCAGCAGCGCTCGGGCGGAGGAGGCGGGTGAGGACGTAGACGGCGCAGGCGACGAACACGGCGACCAACGCGGTGAGGATCGCGCAGAATCCGACGATTAACCCGGTGGTCATTCTCCGGCCAGAGCGGTGACCTGCGGGTGCGGCGGCCGGCTGCGGTGCCGTGATTCGACTTCGGCCGTGGGTGGGGCAGACGAGGAGCGGGTTGCCGAGGAAGGAGTCGGCGTCGAAGGTGACGAGCTGACCGTCGGCGGGGATCTCACCGGAGAGGAGCGGGTTGTAGGAGATGTTGAACTTGTTGAGCTCGTGGAGCTTGCCCAGACTCGCAGGAAACTCGCCGGAGAAGCTGTTGTTGGAGAGGTCCAGGTTCTGGAGGCACCTGACGTCCCCCAACTCGCCGGGGATCTCGCCGGAGAGACCATTGGACGAGACGTTCAACACCATCAACGGCATCCTCATCAGCTCCGCGGGCAGCCGGCCGACGAACCCGTTGCTGCCAAGGTGCAGCACCGTGAAGTTCTGCATCTCCCCCAACCGGGGAGGTATCTCGCCGGAAAGTCGGTTTCCGGTGAGCTGGACGTAACCGGTGATGGCGAAGGAGCGGACGCCAGACTTGGAGCAGACCGGGAACAGCTTGTACCCCTTGAGCAGGCCATCCCACAAGCTCCGGCAGCTCTTCCGGTTGAGCACCGTGTAGGCGAAGCTAAACGGCGGGTACGTAGCCGGTATCCACCGCCGCATCGCGAGGCACTCGCCGGAGGCGGCGCGGCTGAGCTCCTCCCGACGGTTCGCCTCGAACGTCGCCGACGGGTCCCTCCCAACCATCGCCACCTCCGGCGGTATCTCCCCGGACAGCGCGTTATCCGCCAGGTTCAACCAGAGCAAGCTGCTGCAATTCCCAATCTCCCTCGGGATTTCGCCAGAGAGCGAGTTGCCAGCGAGCATGAGCCAGAGCAGCGACGTCAGGTTTCCGATCGCCGGCGGGATGCTGCCGGAGAGCCGGTTGAAGGAGAGGTCGAGCGCTTGGAGGCGTAGCAGCCGGCCGTACTCGGCTGGGATCTCGCCGGAGAAGTTGTTGTTGGCGAGCACCAAGAATACCAGAAACTCCATATCCGCGATCCGTCGCGGCAACTCGCCGGAGAATATGTTGAAGCTCAGATCGAGCCGGATGAGGTTCGGCAGGTCGAGGACGCCGGAGGTTTCCAACCCGCCGGTGTAGTTGTTGCCGTGGAGCACCAGAAACCTCAATTGCAGAAACCGGCCGAATATGGGTTGGACGTCGCCCCCAAACCCGACCTTGCTCACGTCGAGGAAGGTGAGGTTCCTGCAATCGAGTAGCGATTCGGGGATCTCATTCACGAACCTGTTCTTCCCCAACAACAGCGACTCCAAATTCGACAACAATCCGATCTCCGGCGGAATCCGGCCGGTGAACTGGTTGCCCCAAATGTTGAGGTAGGTGATTGCTTTACAGTTGGCGACGGTGGCGGGGAACCCGCCGGAGAACTCGTTCTCAGACAGGTCGAGGGACTGCAACGCGCAGTTGGCAACGAAGTACTCGGCCGGGATCTCGCCGGTGAGGTTGTTCTCGGAGACGGAGAGCTCGGCCAGCCCTGCGAACCCCGGCCACAGCGGGCCGGTGAAGTTGTTAGAGCTGATGTCGACGACGGCGAGGCGGGGGCAGCCGGAGATGGGCCCGGCGACGTCGCCGGTGAGGCTGTTGGCGGAGAGGTTGAGGACGCGGAGGCTGCCGCAGGCCGCGGGGAAGGCGGAGGCGAGGCCGCCGGAGAGGCGGTTGAGCGTCAGATCGACCATCTCCAGCGCCGGTGGCAGAAAGATCTCGCCGGAGAGGAGGTTGTGGGAGAGGTTGAGCCGGCGGAGGGTGCCGCAGTCTGCCAAGTCGGTGTGGACCTGGCCGGGGATATAGTTTTGTGAGAGATCGAGGGAGGCGAGGGCCGAGAGGGCGGAGAAGTTGTGGAAGAAGGCGTTGGAGATGGTGGAATGGGAGAGATCGAGGCCGACCACTCGGCGGCGGCCGGCGCCGTCTTGGCCGCAGGTGACCCCGGACCAATTGCAGACAGATGAAACGGAGGCGGCGGTGGTGTTCCATTGAGAGTATCGGCCACGGTTGACGGTGTTGCCGGCTTCAAGGAAGTTCTTGAGCTGGATGAGGACTCGGGTGTCCGAGTCGAGCGAGTCGCCGGCCACAAGCTCACCTGTAAATACAAATATATTTCTATTATTAGCATTGCATTGTTAAAAGGAAAAAGAAAGAAAGAAGATAGAAGAAGAAGGGTACCTAAAAGGGGGAGGAGGAGGGAGAGGAGTATGAAAAAAGAGGTGGGTAGGTCGGGCTCCTTCTCCGCAGCCATGTGGGAGATGGAGCTAGCGTTGGTTTGTGGTTCTGGTGATGATGGGGAAGGTTGATATTGATATGGGGAGGATGTGATTGTTGGTTGAAGAAGGAGGAGGCGAAGAAGAAGAAGAGAGGTTTCATGTTCCCTCCTTCCCCTTCTTACTTTCCATTCTTTTCTCACCTTCTTTTCTTCCTCGCTTTTTCATTTCTTGATTTATCTATATTTATTTATTTATTTATATCATAAATAACATTTTAAACCGTTTTATTCAATTTTAAGCAACCAAGATATCTTTTTGACGATGGTTTTAATGGTTGGTGTTATATAATTTGAGGTTAAGTTGATGGTCGTTGGAAGGACTTGGACTTAGGAAGGGATGATTCGAGATTTGGAGGGGCCTAGCCGCTGACCAAGCCGCTTATTTTGACCGGTTTAATGAATTGATTAGATTAAATAGAACCGGACCAAACGGCTAAGCTTGGTTTGAAGTCTGAACATGGAATATTCCTACCCTATTTTTTGGGTCTCTCCCTCCATTATAATCTTACTATTATGCATAATAAGATCGATTGCTCTTTGGTTATTATAATCTTACTATTATGCATTATAAGATCGTTGCTCTTTGGTTATTATAATCTTACTATTATGCATAATAAGATCGATTGCTCTTTGGTTATTATAATCTTACTATTATGCATTATAAGATCGTTGCTCTTTCAAAAGCAAGAATCTTTACGAAGTCACTTCATATACATCACCATCTCACCACCATCTCATATTAATTCATGTATTTTTAATCATAGTGAGTAACAAAATAATGCATGTGTAACAACTTCAAATTTTGGTGAAGGCAGTATTTCACATGCAAGCTTTCATTCTTACACTATAAAGCAGGCCACCTTCCACAAAAATAATCGACAGTAATTCAATATCCCAACATATTAATATATCCATTTGTAGAAAGTTACAGCGGTTGGTTCAAGCTAATTCACCTAAATCGCACTTGAAATTATGTGCACTTGTTTAAGAAATTTATCTATTCCCTTCCAAAATGTCGGCTTAATCGTGGCTAGTTGTTGATGAATTCAAGTATCAAGTTGTTAGCCTCTGCATCTTAAACTCTCTCCTTTCACTTGACTTGCCGTTATATTTTTCTTAATTGTTGTTTTGGCATCGAATTCAATTCAACATCGCATGGAGTTGAAGATTAGCACCGGTCGTCTTCAAGGCTATGGATTTGTTGTAGCAAGTGCTTAAATCTCTTTAATTGAACGTGTTTAAAATTTTAACTATAATAATTAAATTATTATTTTTTAATTAAAAAGATTCAAACTAATAATGTAAGTGTTACAGTAAATCCCTAGCGCATCTTCAAACTTACAACATGAAAACTAAGGATCAATAATCTCCAACTATCCATGTAGACTCTGATCAACATGAACAAAATTTTCTTTATCATTCCCTCAACAATAACGGAAATAATTAACCTTGAATTAATCGATCGATAAAAAAAACCATGATTAGTCGTTTAATTATATCAAAATGGACAAGCAATGATAAATAATACTTGTGTTTCGAGCTACTTGTGATGTTCTAATCTTTGCATTCAGACGAAAATTGAGCAATATTTTAATTGTTGATGCGAGCGTTAACAGTTCTTAATGACCAGCATGACATTACGCCATTGAAACAAAGACTACTACCATGGCACGAGGTTTAATGGCCAGCATCAGACATTTGGCTGGTTGTCTTTTGTTGTCATAATCCAGAGGTATTATTAATTGAACACACTGGTCAAAGCCAAAAAAAAAGAGATGTGATCAAAGCTTTAGATCATTTGTGATGTTGGTAGGTCTTACTTTGCCTGGACAAGAATATGGCCCAGATAGATGCTTCTGTGTTGAAATGTTTTTGGCATTGTCTAAGTCATCCTCCTTGTATATAATAACATATCAAGTCAACTATACGTAAGATACACATTTCATCTTGTCCTCAAAACTAAGCACAAAAGTTGCACCAGTCACACCAACGTTCTTGATGGTGTCTTGCCTGACCTATGATCACAAACAGACTCCAAACTTCCTCACAAAGCATAACAATAAATAGTAGGTTGATTATGAACTTACAGGGAGAACATTAAAAATCCTTGAAGTCCACAAAAGATAAAAAGACAATTTTCCAACCTCAATATTTAAAAGCAGTTGCAATGCTTGTGATGTTCAACAACACGGGGAGACTTATTTGGCTAGGACATTTCATAACAGGGAGCTCACAATATTAAAGAGGTTGTTCATTAAAATTAGTTTGAACACTAAAAGATTCTTAAACCTATTATCTTTTTTAGTCTCTGGCTTGGGTGAAAAGAAATTTTGCTGTTCAAACTTTTGGACTAAAGAGAGGAGGACCACACAAGACATAAGGGTATGTAGGTGACTGACCGACTACTAGAAAAGGCTCACATTATTCACGATAACACAAGGGTATCCAAAGTCTCTTTTCAACCTACTGTGTATATATTACCAAATTGATAAGAATTTCCCTTGTGGGGGTAGTAGCAATTGCCATCCATTCAGGACTAAAGTTGTAGAATACTGGTTAGGTTGGCATTTCATGGACTGCAATGCCTAGCAAAGTGAGTTCCAAGGTAAAGATGTTGCTCGTTCCACATATGCAGGCTGAGTTCTTTGGGTCAATATTTTTTTTATTTACAAGTCCCCTGTTAGGGTTGTTAATTGAGTGAGTCAGCTCATAATTATTTAGTGTTTGGTTCGGATTGACTCGACTCGAAACTTGATATTTAAATACTCGAGCTCGAACTCGACTCGAACTCGAATCTTACGAGCCGAGCTTGAGGAAGGTCGTATTCAACTTGACTCGACTCGATAAAATAATATAATAATATAGTTTTTATATTATATTTTATTTACTTATATATATACACACAATATAATAACAAAAGTGAGATAATTGAGATGGTAAGTATTTAAGTTAATGACCTCGAGGTTGTGGGTTCAGTCCACATTGATTGCATTTTTTTAAGTGAAGAACTTTTAACTTTTAATTGAGCTAGTTTCGAGCTCACGAACGAGCTGGATTTGAGCTTGGGAAAATTAAACAATTGAGTCGAGCTCGAACACATAAAAATATTCGAATCGAACTCGAGCATGTATATTCAAAACTCGTTCGATATCGAGTCGAGTTCAAATGAGTTTCGAACTATTCGAGCTGACTTCGAACATAAGTTGAGGGCTACTGCAACTCACAATGCTTATGACAATAATGATTTTTCATGCCCTGAAATTTTGAATAATATCACAAGCTCGTTTCTTTGTGTTATTAATATATATCTGCTATTTATATTTGATTAGATTTCCATTGTTCTTATATTTGATTAGATTTCCATTGTTCTTATATCCAATAGCAAGCAGTTCTTGGGTGGAAAATTATTTTTGCGCTTCTTGAGAAGGCTGAAAACTTAAAAATGGAATGCATAGGCCAGTTAGCTTAGATCTTTTGTTAAAGGAATTTGGTTCCTTGTTCTTGGATTGTTTCAAAAAAATTTTATTTATGAAAGAGCAAAAATATAAATTTCGCGTTGAGATCAAGGTTTGCCCTTTCTGTCCCCGAACTCGTCTCAGAAGGTTTGAAAAGAGAGATCTTGGAAGGATTCCAAAGAGATCTCAGAAATATTAGTATAAATAAATATATAATATAAATACATGTAATTTATGTGAAATTTTAGTTTAAATAAACATTCAAATTAATATTTTTATCCATAAAATCATAATTAGATGATTCTTTTACCTAATGACACCTCTGATTTTATATTTTGTATAATAGTTATATATTTTTGCCCTTTCCCTTCCCTTTTTATTTCTCTCTCCCTCCCTCCTCTTTCCCCTATCATTTCTCTCTCTTTTTTATTTTTTATTTTTGGAGGTGTTCCGTTTCGCACACCTCTTGAGACCAGATTCTCACCGAGAGATCTTGCAAGAAAGCAAACCTTGGTTGAGATTAATTTGGAAATAGCTGCCTGGTTGTTTGCATCGAAATTCATACCAAAATATGTTTCTTTACATGCCCCAAAAGCTTTGTAATCCACACAATATTGGATGAGCTCTTTGGAACAAGACGTCACCGGAAGAAAAACCGGGTGATTAGGAATGGAACATCTTACTTGAGAGTAATTCTGAAAATAAAAACATCAAGAAATTTATTATGTTTCTGGTCTTGAAGCTATATACTAGCTAAAATCCAAGCTAGAAGCATGGTCATGTCCATGCCAAATAATTGAATGATGATAGCCATGAGTAGAATGGAATGTTGCTTATCTGCAACTTTCTGTCTCTTATATCCAGTTGTTTTAATGAAACCTTATCTCATCCTCCCATGTGATCACTACTACTGAGACCACAATCATTTCTTCTTCCTCTTATTTCGACTGCTACAATATATATATATATATATATATATATAGCGTTTTGGGAAATGATGGAGTTCTCAAAGGTTGTGTGGTGTTGCAACAAATTAGAAATGGGTTTTGGGAAAATGATCATATGGTGTTCTTAAAGGTACTACCAGAAGCTAAGGATGGAGTATGAAGAAGAAATGAAGCCTCGGAGAAGGAAAACAGTCAGGAAAGATAGTTGGCTTTTTGGCTTTGATCGAGGCGGCCCCGCCGATTGGGCCGGGGGAGGTTTCCGGCAATCCTATTGCCAAGGAAGGTGGTTCAAATATATACGGACATGCACAACATGAACCTGGAAGGGATCTTCCCCACTGCTTAGTGGGGGCTGCCAGTTTGGTTCTGGCAAGCACTTGTTTTGGTTCTAAGATAAATGGTACGGCAGGGAGTTTTTGATGATTTAGCTGAAAATTTGTGTCATTTATGCAGTGCTTAAATTAATGTCAACCACTGTGTGAACTATGGTGATCTGATTTTCTTTAGATTGGATTGGATAGCAAACTAATGGCCTTGTCATCTTCCTTGGTTGGCATCTATGTTTTCAGCTAGCCAACTTATAACCTGCTTGTATGCTTTCGTTATAGTATACGACTGCTTCCCACGCTTGTTCTTGCCTGGTGTTCTGGCTTTCATTGGGTGCAAGTGCTTTTGTCGGTTCATTTGAGATGTTTTGTGGTCATTTTTCTGTAAAGTGTCCGACAACATACATGCGTTAAAATACAGGATGGCTACTCCAGGTGGGAGGCATACAATTCAACTTCTATACTCAGAAATTTGAATCAGAGTTTCCAGTAGATGCGCAGCTTGTGCAAGATGCCTGACACTACTCCCCAGAAGAGTATCTCTGCAAAAATAACGTAGAGTAGGGTCCCTGTTCTTTCAGAGTGCCACACATTCACAAATACATGCTTTTGAATCCAGTGAACCTGCAAAAAAATTTTCAGATTGTCAAATTGGTTATGGATTTAAACAAGTGTTCGTGAGTGGTGAGTGTATAATAGATGTACTTACTAGGGAATTGCCTGGATTTTCGTAGTACCATCCATTCACGAATGCAGGGAAGATGCCCTGTGCTGCCATTACATACACCAGCATTGCATTCATCCCAATCCACTCCAGGAACAAGAATGGCGCTCTTACTCCCCAGATATCTATCTGCTCTTTGACAATGAACGAAAAATTCGAAAAAAATATTAGTTGTTGGCAATGAAAGTTGCAACAATTGGTAAAATGGATTGAAAAGGAAGAGATGGTGAAGATAACCAGTGCATAAAATGCTGAAAAAACAATCCCAGCAGCCCCGGCTGTTAAGCAGACATAACTGATACTGTACAGTTGCTTGTTCAGAGGAATGGCTGCAACCAAGACCGCAGAATTAGATTGTTGTTCAGCAATTTTGTTTACTGACAAAATCAGGCAAAGTACAGGAATAGATTCTTGTACCATCTGTGAAGTGAAGGATGAAGGCAAATACAAGCAAGCCAAGCCCAATGGACATCCAGTGCTTGAGCCGTTCCCTATGACCCTGCAACCTTTACCATCAAAAACCCTTTCCCAATTCGAAGTGAAGTTTATCAAACAACATCAAGGAGGCTCAAAGAAATTATAAACCTGGAAATGTATGAGAACATGACCATAATGGATCCCAATGGTTCCAGAAAGAATAGCTGATATTGAACTGTCAACAACATACATAAAATACTTCAATAACAAATTATAATAAGTTTCATCAAGATGGGGTTAATGAAACCAAATTACCTTAGCAAGCCTTCTGGTTCAAATGGTGCCAAGCACCAACTTGGAGCATCCTGGCGGAGAGGCCCTATTCTTGGGGATTTATCTGTGCAAGTCTTAACACCCAAATGCTAAAGATGAGCTAGGAACAGCTAAAACTATGTTCAAACACAAAGCAAACATCAAGTTGAAGTGAACCAACCTTTGAGCGTATCCAGACTGGTTGGGAATAGAGGTGATTGACGCCCCAGACTTGCCTGTCGACATATCCCACAGCATTACAGGCAGGCCCAAAATGTCCTCTCTTTGCACACCGCACCTGATATGGCACACAATAACTTCCTAATCACATGATCAAACTTTTTGTATAATTGAAAATTTTAACATAGTTAACTCTGCTAATTTGTAATCGTCTTTAGTATCCATAACCCTTAACCTGTTTGGTTTAAGGTGAAAGAAGAAGGTTTAACAGAGTTGCATACCGTCAGCCTTTCAGAGGTTCCATCTTCTCTGTGCAGCACAAAACTCCAATCTGGAACATAGAGTGAGAATGTTGTGATCATGTATATGAGAAACGCCATGAACCCACATAACCTGTGCAGCAGGTGAAACTTCAGGATTCACCAACATAAAAGAAAGAGATGAATGTTTATCATAAAGTGTTTATAGTTCTTTGTCTCTCACCATTGCCAGTGGTATGCGGTGAATATTGACAGTGGATTAGAGGACAACATAGTTGGCCTAACCTTCTTTGTCAAAGCTTCTACTAGTGCCACCACAAAATATACCAAAGCTATTCTCTGTTTGATGTGTTAGAAGACGAGAATTCGTGGCAAAAGACAGTAAAAGACAGTTAAAAATTAATGGTTGCCATTAGTAGAGTTTAGCAGTTTCTAACCTGGAGAATACCGCACCATCGAATCTTTTTCATGTCAACCCCATAGGCCAACTCGTCAGGAGCATGAGAATATCCACCTTCCATTGCAACGGTCAAAATCATTCAATGAGTTCAAAAACATCATTTAGTTTAGCTATAACGAAACTGTTACACCATCCAACTTTATGGGTGGTGTTCCAATCTCATCTTACTTCACACACAAAGGAGCTGTACCTTGGAGCAGTATTCCCCAGAACAAAAGCTTGAGAGTTCTGATAACGATCTTCTTGATGGCAGCATTGATTTTTGGTATTTTCTGCTTGTACAATGGTTTTTTATTTGCTTAGACATTGCTATATATATTAGGTGTTACACATAAAAAAATTCACATCTTTGATTGACACATTTAACTTCTATTCTAGACCAAAGAAACAATACCCACAAAATTGAAACAGGGTTTCGAAAGATGCAGCACCTTAAGTGCCAAAGCTATGGCCACACCCACGATGAAGAGAAAGAAGGGCATGACAAAATCTGCAAGAGTGCAACCATTCCATGGTGAATGATCGATCTGCTCATATGCTCCCCCAGCATCATCAACTAGTATCATCAACTAAATCAACAAATGCAAAAAACCCACATCAGAGTTTTCTTCAAATTTTGATAATAACTTGATTAGTTGGCTAAAGTTATACAAATGGCAAGTCAATTTGAACCGTGAAAAAAACCCACATCAGAATTCCCTTCAATTTCTTTATTATAAATTGATTAATTGGCAAAGTGATATTGGCGCCAAGGCAATTAAGAGATAATACTAACCACTATAGTCAAGCCTCTGAATGCATCAAGTGCAGCAACTCTCTTGCTTTTTGGCTTCACCACAACTTCTCCCTCTTCCACCTGCTCACCCTTCTTGATAGACTCATCATTCACAGTACCAGTGACTTGGATAGCTATGTCACCCTTCTCCTCACTCTTCTTCTCAGCCATGATATTCTCTACTTCAAATCTTATTGCCAAAACTTCAAGTACATATACATAGGAAACAGGAAGAAAACAAGGGAAGACATAGATGAAGTCTCCAATATGATTTGTCTTTACCAGACAAAACCCAAATTCTTATAGACATTGTTTATGATTAGATTGCATGAGCTGACAATAAGTGGGAGTTAGACAAAATTGAAATCCAAGGCCGGCCGTTGGTGTGGACATATGGTGGCAACTAAGGCTTTTAGAAGTTGTTTTTTTCATAGAATCATGAAATTTGGGTAAGAGACACATAGATACTCCGATTCCTTGCTTTGAACTCTTGTTTATAATTTAATAATCTATGATCTTTAATCTTCATCAATTAATGAAATGAATTTATCAAATTGATGGAGAAAAGCAGTTGTCCAGTAGATTTGACTTGAGTTTACAAACTTATATAGTCGAGTATGATTAAATTTAGGATTTAGGGTTTAAAGTTTAGGATTTAACATATATTCCAGCAGTATCTTGTTCTATATTAACCAATATTACTCTAATTTTATAGATTAAACTTAAAAAAGATGAAATATTATGATAAATTAATATCAAAAGATAAACTCTAACTTTAAAATAAAGTGTAATTGATTGAATGAGAACATAAAATATGATAATTTGATTTTTAATTTTATTATAATTTAGTTAATCATATTTCCTACTTTTCCTCTTTTAGTCTCCAATGAGATGCATCAATGGCAACCTTATATGTGAGTTTTCGATTATATAATTCAAACAAATAATGTATTATCTATTTATGTATGCTCAATTAGCCGAAATCGAAAACTAGATAGTGTGCATACTCTAATTTAATCAATCATCATATTAAGAAAAATAGTCTGATTAATATCATGATTAGTAGACTCAATTTTTTTTTTTTTGATAGCCTTGTATTAGAGTCGGGTCCATCCAAGTAGAACTCGACAATCAAAAGTGTCCATGCTCCGTGTCCACAATCAACATTTACAAAGCCAAATGATCAACAAAGATTATATCTTTCATTTACACGCAAACCCAAGGAATTTATTAACAACTAGCACGATCCGTGATGCGTAGCTAAAAGATTCAAAACAAATCCTAATTATAATAGAAATTAAGACAGATTCTAACTACAATAAAAAGTATTAAATTATTCAAAATAAATCCTAATTACAAGAAAAAAATTTTCAATATAAAATAAAAAATAATATTATAAAATAATTAGAGGACACGTGACAATATCTTATTAGAAGTCCTTAGTTTTATTTATTAGTATATTAATATATATATATATTAATAGTATTATATAAAATAAAATTCTAAAAATATGACTAATTATTAATTCTAAATAAAAATAGCAAAAATCTGTTTAATTTTTAGCAAAAATATCCTCTTTTAGAATGCAATAATTATATAAAAACATTAGAAATAATTTTAATTTCATATTAAGAACAGGTAACAATCTTAATGAAGTTAGTTTTCATGAGTGAAAGATTTTATTTGATTAAATTTTAAATTTTAAATAGATTTTATCATTTTCAAACGACTTTTAATTTGGATACAAATATAATGTACTCTAACAATAAATCAATAGCAAAATTATAGAAATACTAAATTATATAAAAATTTTAAATATAAAATTTATACAAATTTCAAATTTAGGCATGTATAATTAAGTAACAAAATTTTAATTCGAACAATATGATTATACAAGTAAAATTCACCATTTTTTAGGATACTTAGTTTAAGTAAAATTATATTCCTCTTATAAAACTTACACCTTCGAGTCCACCACGAGATTTAACCTCTACTTTTTATGCTTAATAGGTGCAATCGGATGGGTATAATTGATGCTAATTTTAATATTTTTAACCGTTATAATCTTTTACCGATGAAAACATTCACTAATATCATTTTTTATATCATAAATAAACAAATTATCATAGCGAGATTTTGTAAGGAATTTAGTCTGATAAAAAACTTGTATATCAAGTAAAAAATGTTTAACGATGAGAACAAGGGAGAGCAGCAGAGCTGGGTTCCAAGCAGTACATGTTTTCAATACTGCTATATCCCAGAAGGGCATACGATGTGGTGCTCCTCAATGTGACGTTCAATACTGCTTATGCGCCGGCGCTGCCGTTATCACCCGACCTTCGTCCTTTCCCGCCAGCCATCTTCTCTGCTCCAACTGCAACATGTACACAAAAAGTTTTAACTGCTCAGAAAAAGTGGAAGGGACTGCATGGCATAGACAAAAATAAAATAAGAAGTTTAGTACACCGGCAGTGAAATGAATAAGAGATCTTACAGTCCTTAATATCGTCTCGTATCGTAGTAGTGTGAGCGATGAAGCGTTAGAAAAAAATCCAATCATGAGAGCAAATTTTTTAAAGACAGTACTAGAAATCTCATTAATTATTTTCTTTTCATTGAGTTTCTTCATTTTGTCATCAGAAGATTCTTACCTGTTCTTAAAGCACTACATTTTTGTCACTGGGCAACATGATAGAAAAAGCCTGAAAAAAAAGTGGAACCAAGAGAAATGTTGTTGTAAGTTGCAACATACCTGAGATAGTGCTGCAACTAGGAGGACCCAACATTAGCATGAGAACGGGAAGAAGAGATAGCAAGGTAAGTCATGCGGAGGTCATTGACAGCTTCCTCCCAAACCACTGTTCCAATCAAGCAAAAGGCAGAGGATGTTAATATATTTGTGGGACACAATTAACTTCCCAGAATGACACCTTCTCTAGCAGAAAGAGCAATTATGTCAGCACAAGAGACAGTCATTGGGCATTCCCTTTCAAGAGCTGCTTTGATGGTGTTGATGTAGTTGAGGCTCCTCAACGTTTGAAGTCGCACTTTGGTAATAAAAAATAGGAGATTTAATCAATCAAAATATAATAATAATATTAATAATAATAATAAATTAAATTATTATAATTTATCTTTTATCCAATTAAAATTTTATCTTTATAATCAAAACTAATCTCTAAAATATTTTATTATTATAATTTATTTCATCATTTAATAAATATCAATTTGTAAAACTTAAATACATTTACAACAGGCCATCTTGCCTAGTTTTTACAAAAAAAAGAGAGGGTGAACCATGTGATGAGACCTGAACCATGCAATCATGGAAGACGCTACTTAGCCAAGACACTGCAGTATTTCCATGTTTGTGATACAACTGGTAGACTTGTTTCCTGATGATCTCTTCAGCATTTGGACAGCTCTCCGAGTAATAATTCAAGCTCAGTTCGCTTTCACCTTCACTACAACAGTACCCACCATATAAACAGATCAGCTAATTCTAAAAAGACAACAACAAACAGTACTAAATAAAATGAAGGAATAGAGATCCAATCAATGGGCAAAAATTTAAGAAATATATATATGGATTACCCAAGTTTATGAAAAGGAGAAGCAATGTGGCAACAGTTTTTTGATGCCATTAGAGCTGCTACTTCTTTGAATGATTATGGGTTAAGGTAGGAGACTTCAATATATTGAATGGATTTAGATTGGGAACAATGGTGGGATAAGGAAGAAAAATAAACAATGTGGGCTGTCACTAATGGCTGCTCTTTTGACTTCTAGTATCATATCCATTCTAATATATGAACTTGAGAGAATATGGATGATGACCATTTTTTGCCACCTATATATTTTATCCATTTTATACATGGTTGATGGTTTTTTTCTTCATATGCCCAGTTTCTTCTTTTGATCAATGCTAGTTGGAAATTTTGACCAAGAAGTACCATTTGGAATCATGTTCATCGTCATCATCCTCCCACGAAGAATTTTGTGTTAAAAAGAAATAAATGTTTGGGCACGGGTAGCCGCTATAACCACCCCACAAAACCAGTTTGGACAATTAGTGGGACACTTAAGTCTTGACACGCCTACTGTGGATGAAAATATTCACATATATAGATTATAGTGCATAATTTTTAGGTTAGTCAATGGTTAGGGTGGCTAATTGAGCGAGCCAGCTCGTGAGTATTTAGCGTTCGGCTCGGTTTGACTCGACTCGAAACTCGACATTTAAATGCTCGACTCGAACTCGAATCTTACGAGCCAAGCTTGAGCAAGGTCGTGTTCGACTCGACTCGACCTCGGTTATAACTCGAACTCGACTCGATAAAATAATATAATAATATAGTCTTTATATTATATTTTGTTTGTTTGTTTGTTTATTTATATATATATATATAAATATAATAACAAAGAAGTAAGATAGTTGAGATGGTAAGTATTCACCTTAATGACTACTTTTGACTTTTAATCGTGATGGTTTCGAGCTAACGAACGAGCTGGGCAAACGAGCTCACAAATATTAAACAGTTTAAGTATATTCGAGTTTGAGTCGAGCTCAAACACATAAAAGATGTTCGAGTCGAACTCGAACATGTATGTCCAAAACTCGTTCTATCTCGAGTCGGGTTCGAATGAGTTTCGAACTATTCGAGCCAAGCTCGAACACATGGTGAGCTCGGCTCGCTCGCTCAATTAGCACCCCTATCAATGGTTATGGAACCTTGCTTTTGTGGATATTGGGATTGAATTATTTTGGGTTTGACTGCAAATTAAGTTATAGAAAAAAGGTGTGTAGTGAGTAATTAGGAGGGAACAATATGTTGTTTATTTATCATAAGAGGGGTTGCTTCATAAACAGGGCGTGATGAGATAAATTAGTAGGGTGTGATGAGGTAAATTAAGCTGATAATGATTCTAAAATTGGAGACCGAACAGTCTAGGTTTGGAATAAATTTGGATACGGAATAACCATATATCAGCTTAATCCAAAATTTGTGGGAAATTTGCCCCCAAAAAAATTACATGTTAACATTTTTGCAGCTTAATCCAAAATTTAAATTAGGGAAATTTGCCCCAAAAAAACCCATAAACGGTTGAAAGTATTCCCAGTTATTATTGGTAATGGCAAGTATAATATTTTTTTTATTTCTTAAAATTAATTTGCTCTAAAAATGAACAAGGTGCATAATAAACATTTTATTTCTTCAATTACATTTCCCTTCAGAATGAGATGAACTAATTTGTGGGTTTTCTTAGATCAATCTACCTCAAGAAAAATTTCTCAATGAGCAATCAAACTTGATGAACCTGCTATGCTCTTATCATTTGGCTCACTTTAAATTATAAGGCATCATCAGCTCATTATATTCAGATAGCATAAAGCATAAAATAATCATGATGAAATTAGCCATTGATTAATAAAACATGCTGTCGAGTAGTATAAAATAGCTGACAATCCCAAAATAATGGAATAGAGCAACAATTGGTAACAAGAATCAAGAAATAGAGGTATATACAGCTTGTATTATTTAAAAATATTACATTTAGACAAGTTGATGATATCACAAATCGTCTAATAGTACATGAAGCAAATGTTAAAAATTTTGAAGGAAAGAAGGAAACAACAAATCCTCAGTGCCTTTGTATGATCATTTAGACTACAAAACGTAACCAGCAAAACAAAACTATATTGAATGTTATAACTTAATGACTTAACTAACAAAATTTGATTCCACATAAATAAAAACAATGGCATTCTCATGAACTTTGATTCATTTTGCACTCTCTGTTCTTCATGCACCCTTTAGCATTCAATACGCACGGTCCCACTCGCAGTAGATACAAACGTGGGCTTTCTTTTAGCCTCCTCTAAACATTGAACAGCATCCCCAATTCTAAAATCTGAAATAAAATATAATAAAATAAAAATTTGACTCGCTTTTGACTCGAGTCAAAATTATGAAATAAATTTTTAAAAATAAAATATAATAAAATAAAAATTTGACTCACTCTCGATTCGAGTAAATATTATAAAATAAATTTTAAAAATAAAATAACATAAAATAAAAACTTGACTCGCTCCTGACTCGAATCAATATTATGAAATAAATTTTAAATATAAAATAACATAAAATACAGATTTGACTCGCTCTTGATTTGAGTCAATATTAAGAAATTAATTTTTTAATATTAATTTTAACTAGAGTAAGGAACGAGTCAAATTTTTATTTTATGTTATTTTATTTTTAAAATGTATTTCATAAAATTGACTCTAGTTAGGAGCGAGTTAAATTTTTATTTTATTATATTTTATTTTTAAAATTTATTTCGTAAATTTGACTCAAGTCGGGACCAAGTCAAATTTTTATTACGAAATTGTCATCGCTCCTTCCTTCCCCATGTGTTTTGTCGTGCCACCGCCGGCAGTGATGCAAGTGACGCCGGCGTGGAGGTGGCCAGGGCAGTAGACGGGCGGGGCTGCGGCGGGGGTGGGGCAAAACATGCCGCTGGGGGGGGGGGGTAGGGAACCGAGCGAGGGTGGGGGAACACAGGTGGCGATAGGGGCAATAGGGGAGGGAAAATCTTGAGGAAAAATTGGTAAATCCAATGGCCACTAAAAGATGCACTCCATATGCACTGCCAAATATGGTAGCGCATTACAGAATATTTGTATATATATACAAACACCTAAATATTTTTTTAAAAATAAAATAAAATAAAATAAAATAAAGAATGGTTAATTTCAGCTGCCCATGATTAGATCTTATGGCCCCAATCTAAAATCGGAAAATTATCCAGGTAATTTAATAAAAAATTTAAATTAAAGTGTTTATCATTATAATAATTTTTTTATCTTTTATATTAAATTTTTTCTTGAGTTTCCCGCCATTTAAAATATTATTTTTCGTTTTCATTATAAAAAAGTCAAAAGGCCAAAATACTATAAAAGAAAAAATAAAATGTATATCTCTTAATTTGGAGAAGGGAAGGAACACGAGGGGGTCCGACGACGACACAGTCCGCCGGCGCTTCGTCGTCTCTCACTCTCTAGGGTTTCTTCGCCGGCGGATCCGCCGCCCGACCTTCGCCTCCCGGCCCTCCGGCCACGCCGCTTTACTTAGTGTGTGACGGCAACCATGTCTGGTAACGAACATGTCGCCGCCGCTTTTTTTGCTTAGTGTGTGAAGTCGATTTTGATTGGATGGTTGCTGGAGGAGCATGAATCTCTTTCTAATCACGGATTTGTTGCCATGTTCCAGCCGTCTGAATTGCTCTAGTCTGTTGTCGATCTCTTATTTCGGTGTTGAAGAAGTTTGATATGTGCTTGATTGCGATGATATTGACATTGGTATTGATGTTGAAGTTGTTTTGATGTCGGCTATGTATCCGAATTTGGCTGCAATTAGATGATTAGGGGAGGTAATCTGCTTGATCCATTACTTCATGGTTATGTTGTCGCTGTTTGAATCGTTGGTCTGGGAGTAGTTTGTTGTGGACCTCTTATTTGGGTGGGTTGGATGTCGATGTGTCGAAGAATTCGGCTAAAATTTGCCGCTGTGCATGATGTGTGTTTATAGTTTCCAACTTTGGATTGTTATATACTGGTATTGATGTTGATGTTGTTTTGATATCGGGCATGAATCCTAATTTTTAGAGTCAACAATACTATATGTTCGGGACTTTGACTGCAATTACATGATTAAGGGAGCTAATCTGTTTGTTGTAGCTGTTTAAATTGTTGGATTCGTGAGTAGCTTGCTGTGGATCTATTATTTGGTGTGTGGGATATTTATGTATTGAAGAAATTTGCAAAACTAGCTGCTGCGCATGATGTATGTTTTTTATTATTAATTTTTTTAATTTCTAACTGTGGATATGTGCTTTAAAGCAATGATATTGACATTAGCATCAATGTTGACGTTGTTTTGATGTTGGTTCTGTATCTGAACTATGATTAAATACATCAATACTGTATATTTGGGAATTTGACTGCTATTAGATGATTAGGGGAGCTAATCTGTTTGATCGTTAGCTTCATGGTTCTGTTGTAGCTGTTTTAATTGTTGGCTGTGGAGTAGTTTGTTGTGGATCCCTTATTCAGATGTTGATGTGTGGAAGAATTTGCAAAAATAGCTTCTGTCCTTGCTTTATGTTTTTTATTATTGACTTTTTAAATTTCTTACTGTGGATATGTGCTTTGAAGCAATTATATTGATATTATTATTTATGTTAATGTCGTTTTAATATTGGGTATGTATCTGAAATATGATGGTAATCAACAATACTGCGTGTTTGAAAACTCTTAAGTAATTACAACACATGCTACCTATCAGATTAGAGGGCTCCTTTCTAGTTCATTTTATATATACAAATAAGTTTAATTTTTCTATGGAGGTCACATGAAGATGAGGACAGGCCATATATGTGGAGAAGTCAATTAATATAAATTATATGTAGGAGTTTGTTAATTGGCTAAAGAATGTCTTGTGTTCTAATGTGTGACGTTTTTTATTTATTTATTTTATCAGATGGCAAGACACCTTCGCCGAAGAGCAAGAGCTCCAAGACAGAAGCATCATCTGGGGATTCCCAATCTAGAGCTCCAATTCCTAATCCTTTTGATTTTTCTGCCATGTCTGGGCTGCTTAATGTACTGTTCATTATTACCTTGAATTCCTTTTTATTTAAAGCTGTTCATCAAAATTATGATGTTCTTCTGTTTTAAGAAATTTTTACAATGTATATTTTTATTGTCAACATGCTTTTTAACCAAGAGATTGTTGCTGATTGTTTTCTTACGTGGTCATTTTTGGATGATAACCAATTTTAATTATTAGTTAGGAGTTTCAAAATTCTGGTTTTTAGTCTACATATGCTATGTCAACAACATTTATTGTCTTGTTTTACATAATTCATGATAAAAACTACAGGATCCAAGCATAAAACAGCTAGCAGAACAAATAGCAGAAGATCCTGCTTTTAATCAGATGGCAGAGCAACTTCAGAGAACTGTGCAGAGCGCTGGCCAAGATGGCGTGCCTGTGCTGGATACCCAACAATATTTTTCCACTATGCAGCAAGTTATGCAGAACCCTGACTTCATGAAGATGGCAGAACACCTAGGGAACGCCCTAATGCAGGTGCTCCCTTGTCTTGTTTATCCTCCATTCACTTTTAATGCCTTCTTCTTTGCTGGCTATTGAACATGATAACAAGTTTTATGTCAGGATCCAGCTATGTCGGGCATGCTAGAAACTTTTTCTAATCCGTCTCATAGAGAACAACTCGAAGAAAGGATGACCAAGTTGAAGCAGGATCCATCACTTAAACCGATATTGGACGATATTGAGACTGGAGGGCCAACAGCTATGATGAGGTCTAGATGCTACTTCCAATGAATTGGTTGATTTATTTTTTATGGGATGTTTAATGTCACGATTTTTGTTTATTTTGCAATTGGATTTAGATATTGGAACGATCCTGAGGTGCTGCAGAAACTTGGGCAAGCCATGGGTCTTTCATCAGGAGAGGCAGCAAATCCTGCTGAGCTCACAGGACCAGATGAAACAGAAGAAGATGCCAGGGATGAGGATGAGTCAGCTGTGCATCATGCTGCTAGTGTCGGTGATGTGGAGGTATCTTCTCATTACTTCTAAATATTTTTAAATTTGGCCAGCTCTGAGTGTACTCTCTTCGCATCAATACTTTCAGGGTTAAAGGCGAAACAGGTTTGTTGGAATTTAGAAATTACTCCTTTGGTTTTTCTCAAGCCATTAACACGTGCATACTATTATGCAATGAAACAAATAGATGCATAATGCATTTTTAAGAAGTTATTCCATATTTATGTGGCTGTTGGCATTTTTCGGTAGGTTGGATTAATGTGTTTGATTGCATTGTGAGCTTTATCAATGCCCATGCTTTCTGCTCACTGCACTTTGCTGCCCATGTGCTTATGTCCTACCATTCCGCTTTTGGTTAATTGAATTGTTGTTTTTATGAGCATGTTGTGAACCATGTATATAGTATGTTTCAGATTCAATTAATTGTCACATGGTAAACTTCAATTAGCAAGTAGTGCTAATATAAATTTTTTTCAATGTTCTTAATGACTCCAAATTTTCAGTTGCTCTCTGGGATCTTAAAGGCAGAAAGTAAATGTTGTGTGGACTCCATTGTTGTTATATAGTTTTTGCTCGCTTTAGTTTAGATGGTATGCTCTTCTATTCAAAGGGTGCTTTGCATTTGTAAATCACATCATAGATAATGGTACTTTTGTAACTTAAATGACATCTAACTTAATGAAACTTAAATATTATTTTTTATTTTGGCATTATCATTGTTGACAACTTGGCATTGATCATTATAGGCACTATGATCACCACATCTATCCTTGATCACTTTTTCCGTTGGTGGTTAACTTTTTCTTGCATGGGATCAGAAATTCTTTGTTCTTCCATTGGTGGTTAAGGTTTTCTTGCATAGGAACAGAAGTTATTTGTTATTTGACAGGAAGAATATAGTTGTCAAATCATTGATTACTTATTTCACAAGTTTTTGTTTCATGTGTAGAATCTGAAGAAGGCGCTCGAAGAGGGAGCAGATAAAGATGAATCTGATTCGGAGGGGCGAACAGCTTTGCACTTTGCTTGTGGGTATGGTGAGGTATATACTTTAGGCTTATGCTTTTTTAACTGATGGTTTTCGAGATTTTAGTTTTTATGTATTTAAGATTCTGTGATGCTTTCTCTATGTTCTTGTGGCTAAGAAGAATATGCAAGTTTATCAAATTATCATTCAGTAGAAGTGCCACGACATCCTATACTTATGGGGGCTTGCTTGATCACATCAAGTATAGCGTTTCTTTTACCAGAAATTTATGACTGTAGCATCGGAAAGATTGAATTTTTTTGTCTTCAATTATTGATTGCTGTTCTTTAAATGCTGTTCCTTGAGATAAACTCCATACAACGTTGGATGTTGATGCCCTCTCTGACCATTTAATGATTTTTTTAGAAAGTGCAAATAATTAGGACAATTCACAATTCATAACAACTTTAAGGTTTAGAATTTCAACGGCTTCAATTTATATATATTCATGGCTTCTTCAGGTCGAATGTGCTCAGGTTCTCTTGGATGCTGGAGCTGCAGTAGATGCCCTAGATAAGAACCAAAATACTGCTCTTCACTATGCTGCTGGTTATGGAAGGAAGGATTGCGTTGCACTTCTTCTGAAGAATGGTGCAGCCGTGTAAGTTCTTCTGTGCTTTATATTTTAGCATATATAGAGTAAAATGAACTTTTTTTCAGGCTTACAGCCTCACACTTGTTTATTCTGCGGCTGTATAGAACACTTCAAAACATGGATCAGAAGACTCCTCTTGACGTTGCAAAACTGAACAATCAACAGGAAGTATTGAACTTGCTTGAGAAAGATGCATTCCTTTAAACTTTCTGGTAAGGATTGTTCAGCAAGCAGATCTTGAAGAATGTGTTTGTGTGAAGGGTACAACGACAATTCCTCAGTTGCTTGTGTGAATGAATCCTTTGGATCAAAGGTATCGTTTGTCCGTTTTCCCTTAAACGTGATTGGTGTTTTATCAAAATCCCTTCATAAATTATTATTTTGGTAATAAAACAGTGTTGTAAATTATGATTTGTATGATCTTGTTTTTACCATAATATTCAGTAAAATGCTTTATGAGCCGCAGCATGTTGGGAGTCTTCCTTGTCCTTTATCTCGAATCCTTCATCGTGTAGATCCTATGAAGATTTGGAACAAGCCTTGTCAATTACAAAGTAGTTACTACAATGGACTGCACAAATCTCTGGCGGTTTTCATTCTCTCTTCATTTTTACAGCAAGTAAATAAGCCTCAAATGGGATCTGCTGTTGCAGGTCTGTCTGTGATTTCAGTGCTCTGAACAAATTTGTCAAGAACAATGATCATATTAAAAGTTGGAAACAATCGTATATATGATTCCCGAGTTAGGAGCAGAGTTGAGCGCACACAAATATGATTTGAGATCATTTGTTTCTCAAGGAAAATCGGTAAATATTGCTGAAACAAACACAACCATCATTTCCTTACTCAGGAATAATAACAAATAGCATTTGGCACCTGATTCAGGTCCTGAAAGAAAAAAATTTGCCATTTACATCTCATATTAAATAGAAATGTATGTGCACCAAGGAAAATTATAATCAGAACAGGAGAATTTTAGTAGCCGAAAATGTATCCGCAAAGAACAATGATAATTTTTCCGCCACCATAGACTGCCTCTTATAATGAAAACTTAAAGAACAGGACTAAAATTGCAGGAAAAAAAATGACTGCATAATATTCCTTGTCAACATGCTGCATGTTAGCATCTTGCCGCAATATAGTTACCATACAATATTCACAACTGCAATATCATAGACGACCTTTGTTTTAATGTACAATAATTTTTTTGTAGTGAAACAGAATTTACCTGAGTATCAGTGTCCTGTTATCTCTCTGCCAAAGACCAATGAGCAACCCCAATTTCTCAATGAACCATGATATATCTAGTGAAGAAAGTTTGCTTAGGAAAAGCCATGCAGTGTCTTATCCCGTCGTCCTCTCTGGACATAACTGAAAAATGGCATAATGCCCAACAACATGTAGTCATCAATGCTAAGAGTTCTTTCCCAGAGATGATCCATTCTTTTGTAACTTCACATGGAAGCCTTCATGACATAAATTATTGGCCCAGATTGTAAAGTTCAATCAAAGAACAATCAGTAAGAACTATTCACTTGTAATCTGGATTTGGTTCACTCTGTGATACCAAATTGAGTGTAAGATCATGTGGAATATATCAAACTTCATAGGTTGCTGATGCCACAGAAAATGTTTCTGCACTTTCTTAACAGCAGTATGCATTAATGTGTATTGTCTCAAAGAAATTGCCTGAAGTATCTCTTTCAGCTTTGGTATGTCTTTCTGTGCCACTGTCACGGAAAATTTGCTCCAGTCCAAAACTTCACTAAAAGGAAGCACGAAATTATCTGCAATTATAACTGGCACGCATTCGTAGTAGAATGCTTCGACAATTCTAGGACTGTTTACTTCAAATCCCATTGGACAAATGCAAAATTTACTCGACTTCATGTGTTGGATGTATGACATTGTCTTTGAGATCCTATTTGGAAGGGGTCCGTAAATTCTCATGTCTGGATCCTTGTCTCTCCAGTGCTTGAGCAGAACAGGTCTCACGGGTCCATGCATATACCCAGCAAAGAAGGCAAGAATATGGCGCTGAGAGACTGGATTGCCACCAACATTTCTCAGAGGCCTTTTGGGATTTCTAATGGTTGTTTCTGGCAAGGACACATCTTTTCCTGCCTTAAAGATACCTTCTGATATGTCAGCATTGCACAGTGCTTTAATTGTGTTCATAGTGAGTTCTTCGTGCTCAACTAATGTATATGGACCCTGGAATAGAAGAAATGTCATGTGTGAATCGTTTAAGCAATTAACTGGTAAGAATAAATATGAAATTGGCTCATAAACAAACCCAGTCATGACAAGCAACAAGAAAATGATCTGTGCCTCGTGTTCGATTCCAGAAAGGATATCTGGCAGCAATATGATTAACATAATCCCTCAGAAAGAGAGAAAGTGGTCGCATATTATGGGAATCTGGTACATAAAGTGCATGTTGAAGCTGGCGTGCGCTATAAGGAAGATAGAACAGATGAGCTTGATTTGGATCTCCAATAACAAATTGCTTGTTTTCCTTCAAAACTTTCATAAACCATCCTTCTGAAGCATAAATACCTCTAAGATATGGAGTATGGAATATTGGTCTCCTTCCATCTCGGTATATAAAAATTTTAAGCATTTTTCCCATCAACTCATAGCTCCTGAAAATAGACATAAAGTGTGCACATAAAATGTTAGCTGGGCAGATCCTCAGTTAAGAACACAACTAATAAACAAATATAATGAGCAAGTCAATTTTCAATAAAGTTAGAACGGATACAAAAAAATCATGAACGCTGAATAGCAAGGAAACTGCAAAATTACCTTTTAAATTTTGATACATTTCTAAATGCAGGGGAGTATAAATCAGGATCTTCACCTATCCAAGGAGCACTTTCAATCTCTTTTCGAACATATATGAGTTCCTGGTTTGGTGTTAAACGCCTGTTTGAACTCTGCAGACGAAGTACAAGTTCTGATAAATTCTTCGGCCTACATGCAAACAAAGTTTTACAAAAAAAACAATAAAGATAGATCAGGCATACCTCAATTGAATTAGACGAGTTTACTCTTAGAACAGAAGATGTTCTAATAACAGGAGTCTCAAATCTAACTGCACTTAATTTATCCTTTTTTGTGCTCATCGGCCTCTTTACTCCAGCTAATACTTCTTCATAACCTTCAGAGTTTTCATCCAAATTGGGCACAGGAACATGGGATTCAGTAGAGTTCACATAATTAACCGGAGCAATCCTACCAGGCAGAAATCTCTCAACCCTCTTTTGAGGATTAAGAGAACCCTTGCCCTGAATGTCAAAAGATGAAATAGGTACTAAAGGTGAAAATAACTCGCTATTTGAGGGATGTGGAACCGTACAGGTCCGAAACAATGCTCCAACAGTCGTAAAAACACAGATGCCTAACATCAATTTCCTCCAACCTATCCAATTCCTTCTAAATCCGATTTTCATCTTAGCCGATACTGTTATAAATAACGAGGATTCTAACACTACCCCAGCTAAATTCCGACATACTAAAACATTTCCGACATACTAAAGCATCCAACTTCAGCACATGATCCAATTTGGGTAAATTGAGTAAGCAAATTTTTCTCCCTTAAAAAACAGCTTCACTGATCCATCCCTGCACCACAAATGAATTGAAACAATCCTAAATGTAAGCCAAAGATTACCAAAGAAGGTCTATCATGACCAACAATTTCTGCTAAATTACCGGCCAAAAAGTCATAAAATTGCTGCCAAAGATTACCAAAGAAGGTCTATCATGACCAACAATTTCTGCTAAATTACCGGCCAAAAAGTCATAAAATTGCTACCAAAGATCAAATTCACATTAAAAACCGCATCTGCTATGGCCTATGAGATATCTTCCCAACATAACAAGGAGCAATTCGCCCACATAAATCGCAACATGCAGTAATTCAGACAAATGAAACCGATTAGCAGACATGAGCGACGAAATGAATTAACTGTTTTGTTGATTTCTATCTGATATCGATTATGTAACTACACTAACAAGCTCGTGTAACTAAAAATTACCCAACTGATTGAATTCTGCTTATTTCTATCCAAATCAGTGTCTTCATAAGAAACCAAATGGCTAGCAACTGGTCAAGACAATAATCCCAACAAAACGAATAAGAAACCAACGCACTAAGAACCGAATAACACTGCACAAACAGGTCCATGCAACATTCATTCATAAAAAATAATAATCAACACCGGCTGTGATGCAACAGATTCATCGTAGCATCACATCCAAACAAAACCAGAAAATTCAAATCCAATTCAATAAAACGAGATAATATGTTAACCAGAAAAAAGAGAGAGAGATATCACACCATTGAGGGAGTCGTTCATTGCGACAGAAGCGGTAGAGATGGAATGGAGGAGGAAGAGGAAGGGTGGCGGGTGGCGGGTATGGCAGATACGCCAATTTTTGTAGGGCACGCCACATCCTTCTAGGCCAACACATCGCCCTCTTGTTTAAGCGCCACGTGGACCAACGCATGCCATGTGATATCGCACGTGGATGTTACACGTTGTTGGTGGCCGGCTGAAATGTCTAATTTAGACATTGACACGTGGAGAGGTATAATAATCCCACTGTAAAGAGTGGTTTTATGGGATAGATTAACGTTAATGTGATTTAATTATTTATTAAATTATATACATTATTGTGTTTTGAAATTAGACAATATCAAACCACAGATGTAATATAATAATTTATATCAATTTAAAAGGACATTAAAATATCTAAACTAGTTAATAATAATTTGTCTTTATTCTGTGTTTAACAAGATCAGTTCGATTAATGTTGCAGTTATTGATCGCTGGCTCGCTTGTGCTGATGTGGTGTACAATTGACACACCAGAATGAGGCGTGTCCAAAAATTTTACCTCGCAATAAAACATTGTTAGGTCAACGGCAATGCCAGCCAATATATGTCAAGACTGACGACCTTAACAGGTCAACTCTGTGAATCTCTTCTTCGATTATTTACAAATAATTGATAAATATAATATTTATAATATAATTATATACCATTATAAAAATTTGATAAACATAACAATTAATTATAATGAAAAATATAGCATTCACTATATACAAGATTTTATAAGTATCCTAAGCATAGCATGGGTAATGACCTAGTTTACCACTAAGATTATAAAATTAAAAAGTACCTATTTTAGAATAGGCAATTGAAATGATTTCTTTAGAAATTATAAATCGTATGATTGAACTGGTTCAAAGGCCAATTCAATCCCTTTTAATATATTCTTGTTTTATATTACCAGTAACCCCCAAATAGGTTATTTCATCCTCATCATGATGAGTTTGCATGAAAAAAATAAATAGCTAAACTCTATATTCTTATAAAAATATCTCGCTTCGAGATGGGCTAAATCAATAATTATCTTAATTTGGAGTAAGTTTTAAATTTAATTTTTATCTAATTGACACATCCCGCAAATAAGGTTACCTTTGGAGTGCTTATCATTCGGGTTTAGTCGGGTATTGACTAAATTAGACCCACCGTTTAATCTAAACCTATAAATCAAGCTAAACTATTTACAACTTTAACTTTTTATTTACAATATCAAAACCGGCCATAAATTAAACCTGACCATTTATGATAAATGGTCGAGTTTAAACCGGTACCCATTTAACTATACAAACTATATTTTTGAGGATAAATTATTAGAATTGTATAATAATAATACGTGTTCTTAATAAAGTAAAGTAAAATAAACATTTTCAAAATATACATGAAATATTTGATAATTGTATTGATAAACTATCTTTATAATTGAAATTATACTTTAAAAATCAAGTATTGGGTACCCGATACTCATTACTTTACTAGATATTTTTAACCGGATACTCTATCTCTTCTAAACTAAATCCTATCATTAATTATCTAAAAAATTATTATTAGAGTTTAGTTAGGTCGGGTTTTCGATTTAACGAGGAACCTTGTCCGTATCACAAAGATTGTTCTATGACCCAGAGGCAATCTTCATCTTACCCTTCACCTTTCCGGGAAAAAGTGAGGTAGACATTTGATCCATTGAAAAAGAACTGAACCAATAATAAAGTTATAATTCCACATCAAAAGCCAAAAGGGAGGGGTTTACACCCAATACAAGAATATGAACCTTAATATTTTTATTACTAAAACATGACAAAGTTTAATTAGGTGGCTTAATAGCATCACTCCAAGGAATTGCTTCTAAGCCACTTCATACACCTAAAAGGAATTGACAAAACTGTGACATAAAATGTAATTTACAAATATAACATCATTTGGCAAGTTGTTGACACATGAGTTGGCCTCCAATTATTGAACTGATCCAGCCCACCTCTCTCTCTCATGTCTTTCCCTTGAAAGTTTCAACCGATCATTTTTCAAACCAATTCGGTTCTGTGACCTAATAGCTGGTCTAAACCAACCTATCTATACATTAGGTATTGCTAAGTAGGAGAAATTGGGGTTTTACCTTGCCTCGGATAAATTTGTAATAATCATGGACAGAATTGCGCAGATGCCTGATTGACTGTGTCAGACCGCGTGTGAAGTGTGTTTGGCTGAATTTGACGGAGTAAAAAATAATTTAAACATAGACATTACTTTGTCCGACCAAATTCTATCTAAGCATTCAAAAATTTATTTGTAATAATTATTAATTATTTAATATACATGCTCTTTATATTTAGAAGTCTTAAAACTTAAAACAAGTTACAAAAAAATCATTGAACACTGTCATTGACCTGCTACATTCACATCCATACAAATATATATATCAAATAACAAATCCTCAAAAATAACTAACAACACAAAAATACATATTTATATAGCAATATATCCCAAATAAACAAGTAAATATCATAAACAACATATCATGACTAATTAATTAAAGCGAGACAATAAGTATTGAAACTAATATGATTAAAACATACTAATTGCTGGTAATTTTAGAATGTGCATGTCCTAATGTTTGTTTTAATTCGAGATGATTTCAAACTAGTATAGTGTAATAATTTTAAAATTCTACTAGTAGCCATATCAAAATTTTGACAAATATGAATACCCAGTAGAACCGGTTTAATTGAATAAAATTGTGATTCAATATATTATATTGGATCAAATCTCATGTAATTACAGTCATAAATATTAAAATAATTCATGTTAGTAAATAAGATTGGGTAGTCTATTTGATTGGTATTAAATACTTGAGTAGTCGGTCTTATTAGTAAATAAGAAGGGGTAACCCCTAATTTTGTAACAAATATAGGGTAATTGATATTGGGTTCAAACCCTAGCAACAGGGTGGAAGTTGAGAATTTTTAAAAAATGACGGATAGTTTGTAGACATGTTCAAGCCGGACGGATAAGTTGGAAAACAATTTGGTCAAACAAATTTTGCCGAACTAAATTTTGGATGGACACGACAAAAGCTTGTAAGATGTCCTTCCGACCGATAATCACCCCTAATTATTCCTATTCACCAAAATTTAAGTTTAAATTTATTTATTTGAAATTTAATGAAATAATTAGTTATGAAATGACACAAATAAATAACTTCTTAAGTAAACTGGCCAATATGTTACCCCTATGTGCAAGTCATATTGCAAATAATTTTTAATTTTATAAATAAATTCTTGTTAAATAATGAGATAAACTATAATAATCTAATAATTTAGAGATGGGTTATGAATGAATAAGAAGATAATTCATGATTGAATAGCAAGGTAAATTAATTATAATAATTTATTTTTTTGTTTTTTTATTATATTTTAATTGATGCCAGATTCTGTCTCGTCAATAAGAATAAATCGGAAAGTTGAACCGGTAACCCGAGTTGGTGGAATGGACAGATTTCAGATTCGTGGTTTGGTCCAAATAAGCATTTTGCATCGGCTCGATCCGGTCCGGTGAAATAAATAAATTAATAAATAAAATATAGAAATCGGTAGAGGGAGACCGACCGACGTCCATCGGGAATGACCACGGACAATCCATCAGGACGGCCTAAGTGTGAGACGCGGCTCAGATGCCTTGGTGCAAGAACAAGCAAGGAACAACCACTACTTTGACTAATATAAGAGAGCTTTGCGCTCAACTTTTTAATGTTTTATTTGGAAAAAAAACTTTTGAATGTTCTTACACTTTTAAAAGAGTTTGTTGGTAATTATAATTTGAAGTCACAAGGCGTTTTTATTTTAAATTAGCTAGGGAAGTAATTGATGAAAAAAACAAGTTGTAAATATAGTAATTGAATAAAATTATTGTTTATTCTGGTATTAGAGTGTTCTCTTAAATTGTATTATAAAAGAATAAGATTAATAATAAATATATAATAGGGTTTTATTATTAATAAAACATAATTTAATTTAATTCATGTAATAATTTTTTTACAAGACAATTTATAATCTAACACTCACCCCTGCATTATCCACTTAATACACAAATAATATAAACTTAGCCGTTTTTATAAGGTATTTGATTCTTAATTTTTCACCCAACCCATAAATTTTATAGTCCTTATTTTATAAATTAATTTTTTATAATATTTATTTTGATTAAAGAATAATTTGTTCATAAATAATTTAATAATTATCATGCATCAAACTTTGTGTTCAATTTTAATTATTATTAAATAACTTAGCAAAATTGAATCAAAGTAATTTTTTAAAAATAAGAGAAGGCAAGAGCTAAAGCAAACTAAATATTATTTTAAAATAATTTTAAAATGAGATACCGCACATATTCATCAAGGGAAAAAATCATAAAGATATTTTTTTCTAATATTATTCAATGATATTCAAATTTCTCACAATACAGATGTCATAAATTTTCAACTCAAGCATTTAATTTTATATTTAATTACTAGCCAAAACTAACTTAATTCAAAAAATCTTACATTAAAAAAAGAAAATTTACATTTTTTTCAAGACGCAATTTTCCAACTAACACTCTAAAGCATTATTATGTCATAACTATCTATTAAAATAAACATTAATTATAACAAAATTCAAAACAAAATTTAATCACAATAGAAATGTATTAGATGATTTGGAACAAATATTAATTATAATAAAAAAATAAATAATATTATAAAATAATTAAATAACACGTGGCAAAATAAATTCTTATTACAATAAAACATAAAAGTGTTAAAGGATTTAATATAAATTTTAATTATAATAAAAATAAAATATTTATTATAAAAAATAAAAAATATTGTAAAAAATTAGAAGACACGTGTCAGCACCACGTAATTAAAAATCCTTGTTTTATATAACCTCTCACACACCTTTGTTAGCACTTAGCCGTTGCCACCAGACGTTGCGAGTCGCCATTAAGACCGCGCGCACCGCCACCCGCGCCGTTAGCCAAACGCTCTTCTTCCTCCTCCCTCCACTCCTCTTCGCACTCCTCCTTCCGCGCCAGTACCCCCTCGCCGGAAAAAGAAAAAAGCTCCGCTCCTTTCTCCGGCGACCGCAGGAGCTCCGCCGCGATGAGCATGTATGGCCGCGACCCCTGGGGCGGCGCCCTGGAGATTGCTGCCGACTCCGCCACCGACGACGACCGCAGCCGCAACCTCGACCTCGACCGGGCGGCGCTGTCGCGGCCGCTGGACGAGACGCAGCAGAGCTGGCTCCTCGGCCCGACGCAGAAGAAGAAGAAGAAGTACGTCGACCTGGGGTGCGTCATTGTCAGCCGCAATTTCTTCGTGTGGACGGTCGGGTCCATCGTCGCTGCTGGCCTGCTCGTCGGGCTCATCGTGCTCATCGTCAAGACGGTGCCGCACCACCACCACCGACGCCCGCCGCCGGACAACTACACGGTCGCGCTCCACAAGGCGCTCATGTTCTTCAATGCCCAGAGATGTGAGTGGTGCCCGGTGAAAAAGATTCGATATTTTCCAACTTTAATTAGCTTGCTTGCATTGTGGATTTTGTAGCTCATGCTGGTGGTAGATTGTCTTTCATGGTCGATTGGTTCTTTTTTATGTCTTTTAAAATCTAGGTTGCTGTAGGTAAGATAGATTGCGTTTTATGGGATATGATTTGTTTAGTTTGTTATTTTAATTTGATTTTTGTTTGCAACGTGGAGTTTTAGCTCATGCTGATGGTGGATTGTGTTGCATGTTTGGTTGGCTTTTTTTACGTCTTTTAAGATCTATGTTACTTAACCGAGATGAGATGGCTTGGAGTTGCTGGGTGGAATTGCATATTATGGAGTACTGATTGTGTGATTTGTTTTTTATAGTGCTTTTCCTGTTTTACCGCTCTAGTAATCTGGATCTGTTATTTTTATTTGGTAATTGTGTTTGACATGCCATTTTTGGATTACATAGATGTTGATTGGTTGGATGTTCCATTTTATGTTAGCTGTTGTTGAGCTATTTAATCTTTCTGGTCAATTGATTTGTATTTGATTCAGATCGTTTTAGAGTCATGGCAGATGTTCTAAGTTTTAACTATCAAGTTCGAAGGCAAGTTTCCTAGTGATGGATCATTCATTGGTTGCTTTTTCATGCCATATTTTTGCATGCATTTTTCTTGGTTGCAGCTGGACCAATCTCAAAACACAACAATGTCTCCTGGCGGGGGAATTCTGGTATGAAGGATGGTATTTCTGATACAGCCGTCAGAAAAAATCTTGTGGGTGGTTATTATGACGCTGGAGATGCAATCAAGTTCAACTTTCCGCAATCGTTTGCCTTGACGATGTTGAGTTGGAGTGTGATCGAGTACAGCCACAAATATGAGGCTGCTGGGGAGCTTAACCACGTCAAGGAGATTATCAAATGGGGCACTGACTACCTTCTCAAGACGTTCAATTCATCTGCCGACACCATAGACAGGATTGCTGCACAGGTATTGGTGTTCCTGGTTGCGGGCTGCTTGTTATTTTTTGGGCTTTGTAATAGTGAATGCTAAAGAAAGCTATACATTTTTTGCTCTCTATCATGGCACAATGCTTGGAATTTGGTGACTGATTAGTGATATTTTTCAATGACCAAAGAAGGAAACGTTTACTATGCTTGCTTCTAAGTCTATATTTCATGTTGACTTGATCTAAATCTTTTCCTTACAATAGGTCGGCACGGGGGACACATCTGGTGGGAGTACTAACCCAAATGATCATTATTGTTGGGTGAGGCCAGAGGATATTGACTACCTTCGACCTGTTTATGAGTGCCACAGCTGTTCCGACCTGGCTGCAGAAATGGCTGCTGCCCTTGCTTCTGCTTCAATTGTCTTCAAGGATAACAGAGCCTACTCTCGAAGCTTGTCCACGGCGCCAGAACACTTTTTAAGTTTTCAAGAGAGCAACGGGGAAGATACAGTTCTGGAGGGAGTGACCCGGCTCTTTTCTACAATTCCACAAATTACTATGATGAATACGTATGGGGAGGTGCTTGGCTTTATTATGCTACCGGAAATACATCTTATCTTCAGTTGGCTACAACTAAAGGCGTTGCAAAACATGCGGGAGCTTTCTGGGGTGGACCAGACTATGGTGTTTTCAGCTGGGACAACAAGCTTGCCGGTGCTCAAGTAAGTGATTTCTAAATGCACTCTTAGATCAAACAGTAGGTTAATATCATCCTATTAGAATTGCAATTCTGTGTTTATCCTTATTAGAATTGTAGACATGGACTAATCATGCTATAATAGTAGTGCCGTTATGCTTTTCTTATTTAGGTTATAATTAATACAGTTGTTTATATTTTCAGGTGCTGTTAAGTAGATTGAGATTGTATTTGAGCCCAGGGTATCCATACGAGGATTTACTGATGTCATACCATAACCAAACTAATATTATCATGTGTTCTTTCTTGCCTGATTTCACAAGCTTCAATCGGACAAAAGGTTTGTGTCTCTTTCCCATTTTGCGTCGATTACGTTTCTGGGGCATAAAGTAAACTTAAAGTATTTGTGTCTTCAGGTGGTATGATACTATTAGGTCATGATAGGCCTCAGCAGCTGCAGTTAGTGGTCAATGCTGCTTTCCTTGCTGCTGTCTACAGTGACTATCTGGAAACGGCTGATACACCTGGGTGGTATTGTGGTCCAAATTTTTACACAGCAGATTATCTTCGGAATTTTGCTAGGACACAGGTATACTTTTTTACAGGCATGGTGATTAGTTCTTGTTTGCAACTTTTTGTGATTATTTGCATGGGTTAGAATAATTGAGAACTTCCAGGTATTTTCTTTCCTATTATTGATCAAAGCATTTTGGACGTGCAGATAAATTATATTCTTGGAAATAATCCTGCGAAGATGAGTTATGTTGTTGGGTACGGTCACAATTATCCCAAACGCGTTCATCATCGCGGTGCATCGATACCCAAAGACAAAATCCGATATAGCTGCAAGGGAGGATGGAAGTGGAGAGATTCTCCTCGTCCAAACCGAAACACCATAGTAGGAGCCATGGTTGCAGGCCCTGACAGGCATGATAGATTTCATGATGTTCGAACAAATTACAACTACACTGAACCCACTCTTGCCGGCAACGCTGGTTTAGTCGCATCACTGATTGCATTATCCGGTGAAAGGACTGGCATTGACAAGAACACTATATTCTCTGCCATCCCACCAATGTTCCCCACACCACCTCCACCTCCTGCACCATGGATACCTCGTGGCTAGAGGTGTAACAGCGAAGTATGGTTGGTTGGTAAATATGCTCTAAGAGAGATGTATGTATAAGTGCATTGTGAGGGTGATGAAGCCCGTTCGTTTGTGAAATTCCTACTAACAGGCCACCTATTTGAAAGTTGCCATGGTGTATGTGTCTTGTGGAAAATGTCCCCTGTTCATTTTATTTTTTAACTTTTTTTTGTATTTTACTTTTACTTTGTGTATCATAAACATAAAGTATACGGAAGATTGCATTATATTGAACTTTGTATTCATTTGGAATAATAAGAAGTAGCGTGAAGATGGCTTTGCCTTTCAACATAATTGAAGCACCTTGTTTCGCCTTTGCTAATTATACTTAAAATTAATAATTAAAAACTATCTATTCCATCCTGTTGAAATTGGTAACTTATATTTAAACTGCAAAAGTGAATTTGTGGAAATATTTGATTTTTTATACTTGCAAACTGACTTTATTACATTTACCGGTTATCCAAGAGGATTGGACCACGAATTCATAGGCTTAAAAGTACATATAATATATATACTTGCTTCAATCATTCAATCATCAATGCCCTAACAAAAACAGGCAGAGGAAAATGGCATTATGCATTTGCCCATTGCTTATTAATCATGGTGATCACCCAAAATTTCCTTACAATTTCATAATCTAACACGGAGAACCAGAGACGGGTGCCCATAGAGCTGAAAACTTAGGAAAATCTCACAGTTACACGATATACAAACTGTACATATTTTGATGACAAGCTGACATTATGTATGTATACATGATTTTACTGACCAGACAAAATTTGTAATTGTATACCATATCAGTATCTTCTCCGATAGAATCATGAAATGTCAGTGAACCTCGTCTCGTCGGAGATCGCAAATTTGCTGAAAAGAGGAGTTGATAGCTCAAAATAAGTAGCTTTGGGCGTAGAAGGGCACCCTAGGGACTGAATCAGTTCTTCTACGGACAGGACATGGTACTTTGGGGAGAGTTATGAGCTACATTGTCAACTTTATGTTCATATATCTTCCCATCCTTGTCAAACTTGTACTCCGAAGTTCCATCGAAACGACCATGATACTCCCAAGGAACCCGAGGGATTCCATGAGCTGTCCATCTGAGCATAACACTGTTATCTGCAGGTTGCCACACGCTAACAATCTCCAAAGACAATGCCCTGAAAAAGATCTTTCCATTTATTCGGAGCGCCCAAAAGATCATCTTGTAATTCTCAAGTCCCATAAAAGTGTTAACTGGATCCTTGAAGGCGATATCATCCCTGTAAATTGGGAAACAAGGATAAAATCATGAAGGCTTCAAGCTGGAAATTGGAAAACAATTCTGTCAGATAACTGAGCCATTGGAAGCTCATTTCATCTGTCATCGTTTGCTCTCATCATGTACTCTGATATATTAATTCTCACTGGCCAATTAAATGGAAATCAACACCTAAAACAAGTTATCAGGTGTATATAATATCCAATATCACATTTGTAAGCAACTTCGCAAAATTTTATATCTATGCTAGAACTCCTGTGGATCAGAGCGTCCAAAGAACATGGTGCACAGGCACTAGTGTTTTCTCGATAAGTACAGCTCACGATAATTTTCTAGAGCATACTATGCTTTTTTTCCAAAGCGAGTAATGCTCTGTTGAATTAAACAGTTCTGTACTCGGAAAAATTAAATCAATAACAGCATGATTTAGATTGAAAGCCACAAAAATTGCGGCCGAATATATGCGTGAACTCACTCTAGACTTAAAACTCAGCACACATCAGTCCATAAAGTCGTCATATTTATAACCAGCAGATTATAGGCAATGCTTATTATAGCTACTTGACTAACAATAAAAGGCCAATATTTTAACACTGCAAAGGTTTTGCTTACTGTCCACTGCTCTTAAGGTTTTCCATTTCTCAAATACTCGAAAATTTACGCACAGCAGTATGTTCAAATGGAATAGCTTCAAAGAATTTGTTACATGCTAAACCTAATTGACGGCACAGCATTATACAATTGCTCAAAAATGACCAAACTCCAATCCGCACTCAAAGATAAGCCACAAAATTAAGGCCGATTGTGATTGGATAAGCTTCTGTAGGACAGAGCACAAACCACTCAATTTGCCAGGCCAAATCTAAACCAGTAAATTCATATCAAGAAACAATCTTTCGATACAAAAGCATCAACCACACCTGTTCTGAACATGAACAAGGTGCTAACTTTATCAAATTTGAATTCGTGGCACGCAAAAACAAACGAGAACAGCAGAATTCAAACCTGTAGAGATATCGAAGCTGGGCGCCTTGTAGAAGATCGCCGGCATCTCCTCCCGGAGCGTCCGAATCGCGTGCCCAGTATTCACGTAGTACTCCCCTTCTTCTTCCCCTCGCTTCTCGACCTCGCCGGCGCCGAGAACTGCCGCGTCACCGCCGACTCCCATACCCTAACCCCTCCACTCCCGCCCGACCCTTCCCGGCGCAGCGATGTCACCCCGTGCCTCCCACCGCACCGCACCAACGGCGGCGAGATCCTTCCTGCCGGAGCGAGATTGGGGAAGGAGAGCACGACGGCCATCGACGAAGACAAAGAGACCGAATGCGGCGGCGATGGATGTGTCGCGAAGGGCGTTCGCAGGTCAGGGCAGCGGCGACGGCGGCGCGGGAGGAGGCGGCAGTGTTGCATGGCGGCGAGGTTGTCGGCGGAGAAGGCGGGGAAAGGGGAGAGGTGGGGCCCACAGGGGGAAGTGGCGATCGGGAAAATATCTCGCGAGCGAGCGTGAGGTTGATATTGGATTAGGTGCTGTTTTGTTTTGTTTTTCCTTGCGAATTCCTTTTCCTTCGATATTGGTGGGTGAAATGGAATACATCGTTAGTCCGACAAAAATTATTGCAAGATCTTTTTATTAGAGACAGAGACAGGATTGATATTTTTTGGATCTGAATCAAATAAGGAGTACGTTCCTGCGTGCCTGATAATTACCGGCCTTCTACGCAGTAGGCATCAAGAATATATATATAATTTTAAATCTGTTAATTTATTATATTAAATTTTCAAACTAGTGAACAAGATTACATATTAACTTGTCAACCAAAAATTAATAGACAAGAAGATTGGTAATTACCAAGCACGAACTACTTATATTCCAAATATATATTTTTTGATATGACTTAATGGTGGGAGAATCAAAATTAACTATCGAAAATTGAGAAATTTCTTTGATAATGATAAAATTGCCCTCTAATTTTAAAAAAATTAGAGGGAATTGTCGATTAATGATCAAATGGGCGTGGGCAGACCGTCGGATATGATAGCCAATGGGCATGGGGCATTTGGACTATTAATAATTCAAGATAATTTTTTTATTGATAATTTTTAAAAAAAATTAAATTTGGTTAGTGGCATTTAAGATAATTCATAAAATTTCCCTTTTATCAATAATTATTTTTTTCACTTAATAATATCAAATTTTCATTCTTCTCTTCTTTTTAAAAACTCATGTTGTGATGTAATTATGAGCTGGTACATTTTAATTCTCATTACAAAATATAAAGTACTATTAATGTTGCTACATGCTATATTAACATCATCGATATGAAAAAATAATCGAAAAAATATCATAAGAAACAACAAGTTGATAAGTCACAAATAACTTGCTAAAATTCATAAAAAATATTAAATTTAATAGAATGTATACAAATTTAAACTATAAAAATTCATATGATTATAAAAAAATCTTCCCGTAAAGACTTGAATTGCATATTAAAAAGTTTTTATCTATTTTTTATTGCAAAATTTTATTTATTTTCGTTTTTATTAAAATTAATGTAAAAAATAATTGTTTTTTAAAACATAACAAAATCAAAAGGTCAAGTTGGCTCAGCTTGTCTCAAAATAAGTTGAGTTGGGCAAACTAACATTGAATTATCTTATTTTATTGCCAAATTTACTGTGAAATAATTACAAATTTAATATTTTTTTATTTTTAATATCCTTTAATCTCTAAGCAAATACCTTCAATATTTTTTATCTACTTTTATGAAAAAATTTCCCAACTTATTTCGACATTGCTTTCCAGAGGTTGACATCAAGTACCATTTCTTTCCCCTCCCCACTTCAATTCATGTCCAGGGCGACTATCATCAAATCGGTGAATCAAATTCTCCCCCCTCCCACACTTCTCTTCCTCCTCGCCGGCGGCTGCCCTCTCGCCGCCGACGGCCGGTTCGATCCCGTCTCGCAGCCCTCGATCCAATTGCTGTTTTATCACCTGCAGTTGTGGAAAGGTTGTTTCTTTATGCATGGAATTTGATGCTATGTGTGTGATTGGGAATTTTTCTTCTTCTTTTTTCTTGCTTAAATGATGCGGCCTCAGTGGATCGTCCTCCTTGAATGAGCAATAATCTATGAACTATATTTGTGTTCAGGGATTTTGTGGAAGGTAGGTTAGGATTTAGTGTCAATCTTTGATGTCTGAATTTTTAGTGGTTGTTCTATGGCGAACTCAAACATTAATGTAATGTGAGTTTGGTGATTTGGGATGAAAATTTGCTCTTGACCTTTGCAATTCCATTAATTGGTGCATGCTATGATCTCCTACGCGGTATCTGGATGTTGTTTAATGAACAGTAGTCTATGAGCTGCCTTCAGAGATTTTGTAGAAGGTAAGTTCGGATTTAGTGTCATTCTCTGATGTATGTGTTTTGGGCATTTTATATATGCAACTTTTAAAAGGTATAATGCGTGTTGCAACCCAAACCATGACCTGGATTTGAACTAACGTAGTAGACATGTCATCAACGAGTTCATAGCCATCCCCATTAACCGCTCAGGCTTTGTAAATTTTGGTAGTTCTATGAATGGTGAACACCTGATTAGAAGTTAGGTTACACTTTATGGTAAGATAAACATCAATGCAACGTGAGATTGGTGATCTAGGATGAATATTGCTCTTAACCTTCACAAACCGTTAAATTTAGAAGTTAGTGTACATAAAATTTGTTTGATGTTGTAGTTCGATTGCTGAACTCATAATTAGGGCTTTTTGTACTGATTGCTTAAAGAACAATGAGACATTGGTGCTCTAGGATGAATATTGCTATTTAAAGGGCTTGGGAACTTAAAAATTATTTTGATGTTGTTTTGTTGGTGTTTAATATATGATGGATCATCATAAACTTAGTATGAATCGTTGGGGTATATTTCCTGTTTCAGCTGAAAAAATGAGGATTTAATCATCCAGGAGTAGGGAAGCCGTGGGAATCTGCTCAGGCCAGTTTTGATGGCTCGGCTCATGTGTACTGGTCCTTGCCATTGCCTGGTCCGTTGTTCCCCAGTTTGTCTTTCTTATCAATATGGTTCAGGCATTGAGGTCTCCAGACAGAAACCTATGCCATCGCCGTGTTGGTGTAGATTTTGGGAATCAAGAATATTCTTCTTTGAAGACATTGAAGAAGGTACAATCTGCTTCTTTCTTTTCAGATGTTAAAGAGGACTCTTATGCTATATGCTTGGTGATGTATATTTACCTGTTATGTACTTAGAGATGTACCTTGTTAAATCAGCAGCTCTATATTGATGATGGATATCATTGTCTAGTATATGTAGACTACTGCAAATGGAATTTGTAGCCTATTTATTGGCTTGGCCAATGTATTTGATTAAGCTGTCCACCTTTGTTGAAATACTTGTGGAACATTTATGTGTAATGGTGCTCTTGTTGATTTAGAGTGAGAGAGATTCACCTTTATTTTTTTCTCTGTCACAAGATTACTAGCTTGCGTATGCAAAACTAGAGGGATTACAAGTGAAAGATCCTTACTACTCTCTTTTCTCTGATTTTCCAAATATTTTACATTTTCTGTAGACATGGAGATTGCCTTGTTTTCCTCAGGAGCCTGTTTCTGGCAACAATAACTCCGGCTTTCCAGAAAAACTCCCTGACAATGGAGTGAATGATACTGAAATTGATCTGTTGACAGTTGAGAATAGAAGTTGGTTTATGGAGGTTACAAAGGTAGTGTATCTTTTTGTTTGTTATAGTTTGCACATTCTCTTCATTTTCTATACGAAAGGGTGGGAGAGAAAAGTGAATAGAGATTAAAAACTGGGAAAGATAGACAAGAGATGGATGTGTGAGGATGATAGATTGAAATGAGAATGCTGAGTGGAAGGAAAAGCAAAAAATTAGATGGTTTTCAGAAGTTAACTTTCTGTGTTTTTCCCCATTTGTGGATATTTACTGTGTGCTATATTCAAGTCCTCCATTCACTATATCTGACCACCGTGGATTGTAAATATGATAAGAGTTTCCTTATTAGAACCTGCTTACAACTAAACATAAGAAGTCAATAAAATTCCAAATTGGCAGATGCATCATTTCTGCATCCTATTAATTTTATCAATAGCGGCTTAATATAGGGTGGAAGAACAAGAAGAACAAGAAGAAGACTGGAATAATATGGTGGTTTGCATATGACACCTTTGTTGAAATAATTGACTAAGTTTATCACCTGTAATATCCTTCTTGCATTTTATTGCAATTTTCCATTCAAATCTCTTGTCCGTGTTGAAGATTAGAATCTTATGGATTTATCCTTCTTCTATGCACTTGCACACACTAGCACTGCTTATTCCTCTATGTTGATTCATGATGATAATTGGAAACATTGCCTCCTTTTCAGGCAGTAAATTGTATTTTTAGAGATCAATGGAAGCCTTGGAAGGTTCCATGGAAAGCAGAAACAATCATACAGGTATCATATTTTTTAACAATTTGTTTAAGGCATTTGTGAATTCCTAATTAGTTTGAGTTAGTCGTTTGCAGTGTGTTATTTGTTTTGGGCATTTTCACGTGCAGCATTTGTTACTATTGTTCATCACTTGGTAAAATATACCTGTAAAGATTTTTATTTTTACTTTGACAAAATTGTCCATGCTGGATTTCTACTGCAAATCCACGAGTCAGTAAAGGAAATATTAATGAATATCACAGTTATGTTCCTGTCCGAATACCATGATTGACATGCTAGAATTTAATGCTAGTATTATTAGACATGTTCATTCAGAATGGTTGTGGGAGCTTATCTGTGCAGGTTATGTTTCTGTGGATTTCTTCCTTCTGGTTAGTTGGATCGTGGGTCATCCCTTTCGTTGCTCATGCAGCTGGCTTCAGCAAGGAAGCACTTACATACAGGGGCCAAGCTTTGTACAGTCTCTTAACCGATGTGGCCGAGGGTCTTGCCGGAATTGCCATCCTACAGCGTTGTCTATCTAGATTCCGTCCTTTCCCTGCCCACTGGTTCCGGTGCAGCCTGAAAGGAGGCTGGCCATTAGATGTTATGATTGGCTGCTTCATGTTCCCGCTGGTCAATCGCCTATCCCATTTCAACATCAGTCTCTTTCCAACCCTGCCAACCACCTTGGTTGGTGCATCAAGTGTCGAGCAGTCGATAGTAGCTCGTGATCCTGTAGCCATGGCCCTTTATGCAATGGTGGTTTCTGTGTGTGCCCCAGTTTGGGAAGAGATTTTGTTCAGAGGCTTTCTTCTTCCATCTTTGACAAGGTACATGCCGGTTTGGTGCTCAATATTAGTAAGTGCAGTGGCTTTTGCTTTAGCTCATTTCAATGCACGGAGGCTACTGCCATTGATTTTTCTTGGCGTGGTGATCGGGACTGTGTTTGCCCGCACCAGGAACCTTTTGGCTTCAATCGCATTGCATAGTCTCTGGAATGTTTTTGTTTTCTTGGATCTGATAAAATGATTCAGTTCCATTATTTTGTACCATACATTTGTACCATTAAATTCTGTAGAATCTATATAATTTGTTTGCCTATTTGCAGCGCTGTTTTATTTAAGTAATTAGGCAATTAAGCGACAAAGCGTGTTTGCAGTTAAGGATTAAATAGAAAATCGTCCTAATTGTTCCATGTCTGTTTCCCAGTTTCACATCTCTTCCAAGCACGTTGTTCCAACCACATTGTTCCAACCAAAGCAACCGAAAAACCCAACAAATTGCAAGGCTAATGGCTATCCTTTATTACCCCAGGCAGTAGTTGAAACCACGTAAATAAACAAAGTGGCCGCTAGCCACTCCTCATCCCAATGGGAACCATAATGTAACGAAGGGTTTGTCTCTAGGGAACTAAAACCATGCAGAGGCCATCCTTCAATCTGCCGCCGGCGGCAGTGGTGGCGGTGGTGTTACTGGTGGCCATATCATTCTCCGGCCAGGCCGACTCATGGCTCTTCTGGAGCTTCAAGGTGATGGTGCGCAATGACCTCGGCCCGGGGTCCAGGCTCCACATCCGATGCTCCGAGATGGCGTACAATAGCGCCTATGTCAGCGCGTGGGTCCCGATCCGGGAGATGACTGTGCCGGACAAGCGGACGGTGGTGATCGGCCGTCTGCATTGGTACAACTACGCTGACTTTCAGCTCAGCTGCCGATACTTCGTCAACCGGCGAGGTCAGCAATGCAGCTGGACGGTGTTCATGCACAACGCCACCAATGACCTGCTGGACGGGCTCGACAGGCTGTGGTCGGTGATGTTAGGTTTATCCCACATCAGTTCTGGGGGTGACTGGTGACTTGTATATAGGCTAATGGGAAAGCTCTTATTCCCTGAGCTAGCTTTTGGATTACGAAGGACGCTTTTGGATTACGAAGAAGGACGCTTTGGATTACGAAGGACCCGACAGAGATCTCCGGCTACACCTTTCGGTATCATCATTGTAAGGAATTTAAACCGAAGGAACTTGTTCTTCACTGAATCCTCAACTGATATTGTAAAAGAGATTGCTTAGTATCAGCCACCATGATGTGCATGGGATGCATGCAAACTGGACCGTTGATCGAAGGCACGTGGATTTGCATGCAAGCGGGACCCTTGATGATTTTAATCAACGGTGCACCTAACGTGCTTCTCCGTCTACGTCCATGTCCATGGGAGCACACCCAAAATTTCAACTTAATACATTATTTTTAGTGGGATCATCTTCACAATTATATATGTCAAAAAAAATTTTTTATTGGCATCGAAGATGTAATAAAAATGGTTTTTTTCCGTCTCATAAGAGAATGAAAAATGATTTAAGAAGGATAAATTAATCCAATATATACTTAGGGTTATTAATTGAACAAACCAACTCGTGAGCATTTAATATTCGGCTCGACTCGACTCGAAACTCGATATTTAAATACTCGAGTTCGAACTCGAATCTTATGAGCCGAGCTTGAGCAAACCGGTGTTCGACTCGATTATAACTCGAACTCGACTCGATAAAATAATATAATAATATAGTTTTTATATTATATTATATATATATATATATATATATACACACACACAATATAATAATAAAGAAGTGAGATAGTTGAGATAATAAATATTCACCTTGGACTTAGCTCGCTCGCTCGTTTATCAAGATACCAAGATATATTCCAAGATATACCATCTCATATATGCCAAGATATAAATAAGCCAGTTGTGTGATTTCTATGATAAATTGCCCGGTTGACATAGATTAATATCTGGTTCACTGTCCTGGGTGATGGGCTATAATAAAATTATGACATTTTTTAAAGTAGTTTGAGCTAATTTACCCAATTGTTTGTATTAATCCATGCTAAAAATATAATGCCCTTCTCTGCATCCGGCCGCCTAATAAGGGATCAAGGGTGTCACCTTGATATACAAAATGATGTCAATTACCCTTTTGTGTTTTGAAAGGATACCCCTGTTCTATGGTAGAATTAAATATATAAATTAGTTCATTATTTAATTATGGGAGATCCTACCAGGAAGAGTCATATTTTAAGCAAATTTATTTTAATTTGCACAAAGTGATGTTTGTATATTTTGCTGTTACATTTTTCACATATTTATATTTATTACATTTTTGTGATGGCAAAAATTAAATTTGTAATATTTTGAAGTCAGAATCCGTGTTATTCTCTTATTAGTTTCCCGGCAAAAAACCATGGCTCGGCGTGGAGGGATCGACATATTCAAACCTCTGCAAATCCTCGTATTAACTGTCCTTTTTGCTCAACAAAATTAAATTTGCAATAATGATTTCATAACAATACGCATCCTGTACTTTTTTTAAAAAAGAAACAATTTTCTCCATTTTGTGAAAACAAATAATAATAATAATAATGATGATGATGATGATGATGATGATGCTCAAACATGCAAGCTTACGTCCTTGATCTTCACTCTGCCAATTTCTCCCATCAGCATGACTTTTCCGTCCAAATACTTTAAACAAAATGAGAGCAACAGGTCCTATAGCTTTGCATACGGATTCACTCCAACTGCTACCAACTAGCCGTTACATTGAATTGATCAAAATAAACAAAACCCAAGTAGACAAATACAACATTTGATCTGATATGCTTCCTGGTTGAAAACCCTGTATCCAATATAGCTCATAATCATTCAGAATAAAGCAGAGAGTATTAGCTGTTGAGGTGAAGCAGAGAAGAAGTAAGCTGACAAGACTGATTTTTGGCTGTGTCATCATTGAGGATTGAGATTAGAGGATTGTCAGAGGAATTTGGCAACAAGCTTTCTATTATTGTTAAAGCATTTTGATCTGGGCAGAGTTAGGAGTTGTTGAGCTTGGCTGCTGCTACCCCAGCAACGAGTTCTTCAGCTGGAATTGGTGAGAGTTTCTTGATATTGCTTCTTCTGGCAGCAGCCTTCGATGGTGTACCTGGTTTTACAGATCCACAAGATGGTATGTAGTTTACCTCTTCTTTAACAAAATTCATTTGATCTTCACTAAAACATTCGGCCATACTTGATAACACTTTAAGAGAAGTTATGACTATGTATGTTCTGTGCAGCTGTTGCCATTAGATCTCTTAAAGATGGTTTGCAGAACTTACCTCCATATTGGTTGAACTCGGATGATCCATGTGGAGACCAAGGGGTTGGGATTACCTGCAACAATTCTCGAATTATTTCTCTGTAAGTTGGTCATATTCATCTCAAAACCAAAATGCTGTAAGCTAGATATGAACCATAAGACTCTAATGCTGTGTTTACAGGGAATTATCTTCCACGCATATCATAGGCTCGCTGAGCGGTGACTTTGGGAAGCTCAACGAGTCGAGAACCTTGTAAGCTTCTGTCCTAAGAAAAATTTCAAAAAATTGTAATTCCAAAGTCACATGATAATCATACATTAAGCTTTTCTTGCTTGGAATTGCAGACAATTATCATCCAACCCAGGCATCACAGGTTCTCTTACACCAAACATTGGGAATTTGAAGAAGCTAAGTACATTGTACGGTCTTTCACATTCTTTCGCTCATTGTGCATATGCAGTCCTTGTGATCTGGTGTCTACCATGTCCACCTCAGGATCCTCATGGGCTGCAACTTCACTGGAAGAATACCTGAAGAGTTGGGCAGTTTGTCTGATCTAACATACTTGTAATAGAACTGAAACATTAAACTTTTTTGTCTTAAAACTACCTGTGCAAGTGATAAATGCGACATAATCTTCACACAACTCCCACTTTCTTAGGGCACTCAACTCCAACTACTTTTCCGGAGAGATACCTTCTTCACTAGGCAATCTATCCAACTTTACTGGCTTGATTTAGCAGAGAACCAACTCACTGGATCCCTACATGTCTCACCTGGCCTGGATCAACTTATTCATCCAAAGCACTTGTGGGCTTAATCTGATATTGTGCATTTTGCAGCCATTTGAGCAAGAACCAAATATCAGGTCCCATTCCTAGGAGGCTCTTTAGCACAGACATGAACCTCTTACATGTGTAAGTACTAAGTAATGACCACTTTCACAACCAAGTCAGACCAATCTTATTTTGCTAACAATCTTACCTGCATTGAACTCCAATGTGCCAGACTATTTGATGGAAACGAATTCACAGGGAACATTCCTGATACAATAGGACTTGTTCAAAGCCTTGAAGTCCTGTGAGTAGACCTTATAAATCATTATCCTTTTCACGACTAAGACATGCTTCAATTTCTTCAAAGTCGGCTAGATCGGAATTCTTTGACAGAAGATATGCCTGGTAGCATAAACAACCTCACAAAACTGAATGAACTATGTGTATTTCAATTCAACTTTGGCTTTTATTTTGAGAAGCAATGTTTGCCGATTTCAGATTACTATTGTCTCGATTAACTTTCTCAGGAACTTGGCAAATAATGAGCTGACAGGTACAATATCTGACCTAATTGATTTGAGCTATCTCAGTGTCTTGTAAGCAGTAATTTTAAGAACCATCAACACCACATTTTGGGCACTCATTTTAATCAGTTGAAAAGAACTAACATGTATGTTTTCTCCAGGAACTTGAGTGACAACTCATTTGATTTGGCTGATGCTCCAGACTGGTTGTCCACCATACAAGCTCTAACAACTTTGTATGTATATAATTGACCATCAAAAATTCCATTCAACAAACCAAACTGTATAAACTGAATAATCAAACTATTATTCCTTTTTTTTTTTCTGTTTGGTTTGCAGGGGAATTAGAAATGCACAACTTCAGGGAACTGTACCAAATATCATCTTCATCTTGCCACAGTTGCAGCAAGTGTAAGTTTTTTAAAAATAAATATGAGAGGCATATGAAAGCTTCATCATCAGAAAAAATAAATAAATATCATTAACTATGTTAGCTTACATTGCCATATTTTGAGGCAGTAATTTGAGGAACAACAGATTCAATGGAAATCTAGAACTCAAATAGAGATTGAGCAGCCAGCCTCGGCTTATTGATTTGCAGTTCAACACTATTAGCTCTGTAACAATTAAGACCGGATATGAAGATACCTTAGAGTACGTTGATAACTATGCAAATGAGTTATTATTCTTTGCATTTTATATTGAGTTTTGTCATGTTTCAAGTGATTTTTATTTCAATTTTATTAGTATAAAAGTTTATTAGATATTATTAATAATGCGAGAAATTATTGTGATTTTGTTATAAAAATTGCTAATTAATGTTGTTCTAACAGGGTATAAGAGTTAGAAGACGATTCAGAATGAATTCTGGGCGAAATCGGGCCAAAAAGTGTAACAGGGAAATTATAAACAGAGTGCTCGAGCACTGGCCTATCTACTAAGAAAATATTATGGTCGAGAGCACAGTGCTCGAGCGCTAGATTTAGAGCGCTAGAGTGCTAGTGGCGAGAAAAATTGATTTTTTGATATTTTTGGAAATCTTGGTAGACCCCACTTAAAATATTTGGGTGGATCCTTTATAAACTTGATTAGGGTTTTAAAAAGGAAAACAACAACACTTGGATGGCTAAGTGACGACACAAAAAATGAGAACGAACGATAGAGAAATTGGATCAAAAAAGAAAACGCTTTTGTCAAAAGAGTTTTTCTTATTTTGATTTAGTTTTCTTTTGTAATTAAATGATTCACATATGAATTTTTTGAGTTTAATTGAATATTTTATGGAGTAAATTCTTCTCTAGGATTTTTAATGATACCTATTGTATTGATCTATGTGATTTTGATGTTGGACCATCTATTTTATTCTGTTCTTAATGCTATCATTAGCATGTCTATCAATTGTTAGATCTAGAGATTTGATCTTATCTAAAGATAAAAATATTAAATTTGTCAGTGAATAAAATAGTCTTTGTTCATCTGTTTTGGGTGATTCACATGTGAGATAGAGATATACTCATATACCTTGGGTAACTGTTAAGGGCAAAATTTAAAGTATTATATTGTATACACAATTTCATATAAATATAGGAGTTGGGTGCGAGTGATAAGTTTATGTTAAATCGATAGATTATCATGAATAATCAATTCCTATGGTTAATGATCCAAATGTGTAATTCATAGGTAGAAGTTATAACTTTAATTATATAGAGGTCTAGGTAAAAATTGAAAATCCTAGGTTTGTCATCTTAAAGTTAATAGTTGATTTAAATATTATATTTTAGATTAGTTTAGCCTTAATTCATAATTTAATCACTCTAAATTCATTTCTATTTAAGTATAATTAATTAAATTAGTTTTGGTATTTAAAAATTTCTACTACTAATTCCTCTTGGGACTATACTTTCTTATCATTTTTATTATTTAACTTGGCACGCGCACTTGCGTTATAATTTTAACATCATATGTAAAATATCAAATTACTTCCACATTTTCTTCCATGCTTTTTAATGGAGGGTAGCTCAACCATATCTTGCTGTGCTCCTTGAACAGACTGTTTGGGAACCCAGTTTGCATTCGAGTGCCTAGCCTTCCTTATTGCCAACGCCAACTCCAAGAGCCATCTAATGAATCATACGCTACCAGTTTGGCCAACTGTGAGGAAATTCAATGCCCAAGTGGTCAGAAACTCAATCCAAAAAGTTGTGATTGTGCCTATCCATATGAGGGAAAAGTAAGCTTCAGAGCTCCTAGGTTTAGTGACTTGACCGGCACTACTATGTTCCGGTCACAAGAAAGTAGCTTATGGACAAAACTATATCTTAATCCTGGTTCTGTACTTCTCCAAGAAATTCACTTCAACTCGGATGACTACCTTGTGGTGCAACTAGCACTCTTTCCCTCTCACGGGAAGTACTTTAGTCCATTAGAGATATATGCCCCCTTCAGAATTTGGACCATACTATTTCTTATCCACACCCTATACATATCCAGGTGAATGATTTCATTTGAATTTTTTGTAATCTTTTGATATTTATCTTGTTTTGAACTGAAGGCAACCTCTATTTCCAGGAAGAAGAGTAAAATCTTCTTTAAGCTCAGGACCGGTTATTGGCATAGCAGTTGGGGTGCATAGCTCTAGTGATTGTTGTTTTGGGAGTTGGCATCTATCCTTCCCACCAAAAGAGGAGAGCAGATAGAGCCATTGCATTAAGTAAGCCTTTCTGTAAGGATCCAAGATAATCTTTTCCAGCTTGTTGATAGAGTATTCACTAAATCTCTTGTTAAGCATAATAAGTGTAAGGGCACTGATAATCAAAGTTGGCATGTTTCAGCATCTTGGGCACCTAATGTGTAGGATACTGGAGGAGCCCCACAACTCAAAGGAGCTTATGAACAACTCGAGAAATGCACAACTAATTTCTCAGGAAACAATGAAATTGGGTAAGGTGGTTATGGAAAGGTGGCAAAAAAAACTTTAACATCTCTTATACAAATCAGAATCCAGATACTACAAATAAATATGATCAGGATATCAATTATAATATAGGGCTTTTTAACTCGCCATGACACTTTTTCTTCACTGGTTAGGTATATAGGAGAACTTTCAAATGGTAAATACGTGGCTATCAAAAGATGTCAGCAAGGATCCATGCAAGGTGGGGTTGAGTTCAAGACAGAAATTGAACTGCTCTCAAGGTACACCACAAGAACCTAGTCAGCCTAGTTGAGAAGAAAAATTCTGGTTTATGAATACGTCCCAATTGGGACTCTTAGAGAGAGCCTCTCTGGTAAATCGGATCTTATAACTATCAGCAACATAATTGTCACATAAAATTATGAATCATGCAATGTCATATGTTTTAAAACTGAAAAATGTTTGTAGGAAAAAGAGGGATTTACCTTGACTGGAAACAAAGGCTGTGTATGGCACTCGGATCAGCAAGAGGATTAGCTTATCTGCCTGAGCTTGCAAATCCACCCATAATCCACAGAGATGTGAAATCAACAAACATTCTTCTGGCTGAGAGCCTCATTGCTAAGGTTGCAGATTTTGGCCTCTCTAAGCTTGTCTCAGACAGTGCAAAAGGTCATGTCTCCACTCAAGTAAAAGGCACATTGGTATGCAATTATGCATAGTGTATACATCAAAGACCTCTTTACATATATATAACAACTAAAATCAGACTCCATCTCACATACCCATGTCCTCGTTGCAGGGGTACTTGGATCCTGAATATTACATGACACCGCAACTGACAGAGAAAAGTGATGTCTACAGCTTTGGCGTTGTAATGCTGGAGCCGATAACTGCAAGGCAACCAATTGATAAAGGCAAACATATTGTTCGTCTGGTGAGGATGACAATAGATAAAAGCAAAGAACACTGTGGTTTGAAAGAGCTCCTTGATCCCACAATTAGAAATGCAACCAATCTTGTGGGTTTTGCAAGATTCTTGAACTTGGCAATGCAATGTGTGGAAGTGTCAGCTACAGCAAGTCCAACCATGATTGAAGTTGTCAAGGCCATTGAAGCAATATTGCAGAATGCTGGACTGCATAGTAGTTATACATCAGCTTCTTCTTCTGCTACAGGCTTTGGATCCACAAAAGGGCCTGGTCGTGGTCTTTATCATCTTTACAACGATCCCTTGCTAAAAAGAGATGAAAGCAGCAGTGGTGCCTTTGATTACAGTGGCGGCTACACATTCTCAACCCATGTTGAACCAAAATAGTGCAAATTTTGCTTTCTTCCTCAAATTTTTGCTACCTCGTAAATTTCTTGATCGTTTGTGATTATCTATGATGCAACAATTTTTTACCAACAAAAACTTGAAATAGAGCAGCCATTTAATAGTGGTTTTTCATTGTAACACTCTGTTCATAATGTCACATAGTCAGAAGAAAGCTAGACACACCTAGACACACCATTGATGAAAAATTCCGTAATGTACAAAGCTTAAGATGTCTCTGTTCATCCATTTTTCGCATAGCTAGCCATCGTTCCCAACATAAAAAATCATTCAATGAATAAATTATAGCCCTCAATGATCTGAAACGACTGATAAAACCACTAGGCATATATGCTCACACATATTTTCATTCTTAAACCTGACGTGTTGAAAGATAAAATGTCTGATTCTGCAAGAGTTCTTACCATTGATTTGAGAAGCTAAAACCCACAAAAAAACCAAAAAACCAAGGAATGTTTTGCTAGTAAACCGACGATCATAATTTGATAAAAAAACATTTTTATTCATAGTATATTTAAGATTTTGAGAATGGCATACCTAACAAGCATGAGAAGATCGAGGGAAGCATGGAACAGACAAAAAATGAAGAGGCTGCAACGAGAAGAAGATCACAAGCAGCCTCAAACATTATAAATTAGTAAATCCAAAAAAACATAAAATGTAGTTAATCAAATCATCATTAAAGGCACATTAAATCAAATTTTTTCGCGGTTAATGGGAATCCTTTGAGCCAGCATAATGTGATTGCATACGGTCATATGCATTCTCATTACAATATTAATTGACATAACTGGTTAGATTGGTGGCCACACCAATTTATCTACTTGACCAAACATTTCCCCACCTCTGTTATTTGTAGGGCATTCCACTATCTACCAATATTTAATCACCCCCTCATGAATATTCTCTGTTTAGCTGCCATGCACTAAATATATCTTATACATTTCATGCATATCATGCTCTTATTTTATGGTTATACTACTTTCATACTAGGCACACACAATATATAATATATCAAATTGCCATTCAGAGTTATTTGCTTATTCTTACATGGCCTGGGAAGTTGATTAAACCTTGCTAACTCCTGCCCAAGCCCTCACATATATAATCATATGCAGAGTCATCTATCAAATATTTGTTCCATGACTACCAAAGGAATTTTGGCCTTGGTTGAGTTAGTTAAATGGTTCAATTAATTATCAATTAAGAAGTAGCCAAATTCAAAATCATGTGTTAGTGCACTAATTTAAAAATTATACATACGTGTGTTTGTATCTTTTGTTTCTGCAAATGAAACTTGGGTGTATATCACGTCAAATGCAGCTATCCGATCAGTCACTTCACGGCATTTTTAACCAAAGCTGATAAAAGACAAATATTGAGCTCAAAGCAAGCCAGCAAATATGAACCGCAAATGTATAGTTTGCATACTTTTTAGTGTATAAATAAATATTTGAGTGAAGCATAAGTTGTCTTGCTCCTATTGCACACCATCGATAGACCAAAGACAGAAAATTGAGATGACCCATCACATTTTATAGAAAATACAGTTCATCTACTTAAAAACATTACATCCCTACATCAAGCTTTCACCTATCATAAATATTTTCATAATTATTTTAAAATTAAATTAGTATTATCGTATTAACTTCGGAGATCTTCCGATCGAGAAGATCCAACGTAAGACGAAAAGAAAGACTGCATTAAATTATAATTAAAAAGCCCGGAAAAATGGTGCTTAATTAAAAATTATCGAATAAAGTTTTCCAGAAGTAATCATCCCCGACAAAGCAAGAGTGGGGGGTATCGAGGCACGAAGATTCTCTGTCGCGAGCCACCCTTGCTTTCCTTGCTTTTGCCTGTTAAATTACTATTTTATCCCCTTCTCTTTTTTGTCATCTCGCACGCCACAAAATTATTTTTGTGCACTCCCATTTTTTAAATACAATTAATATAAGAATGTCGTGGATGGATTAAAATTATAAGCTACATTAATTAGTGCAACTTGAGTTCTAGTTATAATGATGACTAGTGAAATTAAGGTTTGTTTGAGAATAGATTATTAATAAAAATAATATGCTTTTGATAATTTTGCACTAATTTTTTTATGATGGAATATCAGTATATTTATAACATGGTTCGTTCTCGGTCGAAATGGTATAAATATTATCACTTGGTATTTTTACTTATTCAAATAAATATAAAAGTGGTCATTTTTAAATTTATACAAATAAAATATACATGACAAATAATGGTGCTCAATCAATCAGTTTCACCATAAATATTAAAAAATATTAAGAATTATGGTAAAATTAAATCCATTGTCATGTGGAGTTGTTTTATACAGTTGAAGTGTCTATTTATTAGTTGCATTTTTGGTCACACCAATCTATATACATGTGCCTTACACATGCTTAATAACACAATAACATGTAATTAATAAAGTATCTATAAAAAATACATCTACCCATCATTACTTCTAATCTCAATTAGACAACAAAATAACTTTTTTATTACATTTCTAAATATATAAAGATAATATATTATATTGTAAGTTTATCTCATAAAGGTAGATTTAAAAACGGGCCTAAATTATAATTACATTCTAATCAATCTAATTGGATCACAAATATTTAACTGGCATACACGGCGAGTTCGTTCGACTCGGCCGAGTCATAACTCATAAATTTTAATTTTAATTATAATAAACAAATAGAGGTGATGCAGTGACGGTTAACTCTCTCGAAAAAACGAAAGAAAGCCTCGTCTTTCCCATTGGAGATCGCGCCGGCGGATCCGCCGAGATCTTCGCCGTCTTCACCGCGCCGGAGCAGGTCCCCCGCCGGAGCAAGTGGCGGCGCCGCCGCCGACGGCCGACCAGGATGAAGACGCCGGCGGCGGCGACGGCGGCCGGGCCGGCCCCGCCCAAGCGTGGCGGGTGGCGGGCGCTCCCCGTCCTCGCCCTCGTTCTCCTCTCCATGCTCGTCCCCTCCTGTTCGTCCTCAACCATTCCGGTGAGTCGGGGCGGAGGTCTGTTCGCTTTGGGCTCTCTCGACCCGCTTGGCGCCAGATCTGGCGCCGTCTCGGACGCTGATCTTGTTGTGGCGGGGTTGTTCGTTGGGTTTTTTGGCAATGCGGGGGGTTTTATAGAGATTTTGTTGAGTTGTGGGTGCAGTTCGACGAGTTTTTGTTTGATTTGTTTGGTTTTTGTTTGGATTGTGGAAATGTTTAGGCACTAAATTGAACAATTTACTACTTTTTTATTTTCCCCCTACTGTATGCAGGTTACTTGGAAGATGATCGCGGCTCGGTGAGTGAGAATTTCAGCTTTTTTATTGATTTTTTTTTATATTTTAAAAAAATTGTCCGGTGATAGTTGAGATCTTTGTGTTGATTTTGATTTTTAGCGTCCCCGGTTTGAGAGGCATGGCTTGGATGAACACCAGAATCAGAACCAGACGCAGGTATTGGATTTTTTTGCCATTTTACGCCATTGATCGGAGTGATGCTTTGACAAAGTTTTAGCATTTATGTAATTCGGTTTGGTTGCCCTGAGGTTGGGGGCCTATATTGTCTCTGATGCCTTCTTTCTGTTGTAGGCTGACGAAAACGACAAAACGAAACATGTGGCTGACCTCATCAAACATTTTGAACCGAATTTTCAGAAGGTTTGTTTTTGGTTACTTCTGATTGCAATCCTCTTGATGGTGTGACATTGGTGGCTTACTTCCTAGTAAATTTGGCTGCTTAGTTATGCAACATGTGTGGTATGTTGTTTAGCTTCTGAATTGTTTGTTTGAGAGTTTAGTGGCGTTGTGTGTCAAGTCTGGGGTTTCCCTGCAAATTTTTGTCATTATTGTCCACTTAGAGTTCGTTATTTATGTAATATATTGCCCCCACTTTGGCTTTCTTGCACGACGAGTGATGAGGTGCTGCAGTGCACAAACACTTGCTTTTGGTTGAAAGATCAGGGTGTTTTGAGTCTTGATGATGGGAAACTTGTGGTTGAAGTCTATTGGCTAGAAGTTTGTAACCTCTGACTTTATGTTGTCTGGGGATGAATAAAAAAACTAGAATTTCTGCTTTTCTAAAGGGGTTTTATTTCAGTTATTTTTCTACTGATCAAGTGTTATCAGTTAACAATAGCTAATGAAGTAATTTCAGAATTACTATTGAAGACACTCTCCTCTTTTTGAAGTATTCATTTATTGACTGTGATTTATGCCCTGGTTGTCTTGTGTGTATGTCTTACTTCAACATGAGGAAGGTTGTTGACTTGGTTACAGGATCTTGTTGAGACGTTGACAAAGGAAGCTGATAATGGAAGAGAGAAGGGTAGTTTTGTGACCTCTAATTTGGATCCTAAGAATGACAGTTCTAGTTTTGAAAGTATGCCCTCACATTGTCTTTCCGCTTTCATACCTTACAATCAGAGCCTCTATTTTGTCTGCCAAACAAGTCTAATATTAATAATCATTTCTCTGTCAGCAAAGGCAGTTCCTGCGCTGGAGAGTAGTTCAATTGACAGTACTAAAACTGTAAGTTTTGCCGAATTTCATGGTAGTGTATATGTTGATCATTTCCTGTTTTGACTATATAGCTGCATTTATTTTGAAATGGGTAAACATTTTCATCATTATAATGGGAAAGCATCTTAAATTTTTTAAACTTCTTCTTCTTCTTCTTCATTGGATACCTAAAGGGTGTTGGGGACATGGATCCTAAATTAGTATCCAGGTGATTACAAATGGCTAAGTTTTAAAAACTTTCGCTTGTACTTTAGTTATCATTCAGGATAGCTGGCTGCTGACGAAGAGGGAAATTGGTATAAGAATAAGTTTCTTCTTCTTCTATGTCTTCTTCCACTTGATAGCAAGGTGGTGGTAGGGACATGGATCCTATACTAGGATCCATGTGATTACAAATTGTTGCTACTTTAGGAAGATGACAATGGATAAGAAATATGTATTACATGGAGGAGATGGATTTGCATGTATATTATTAAAATACAATCTTCTCTTATTTTCATATGCACTTATTTTTCTAGCCACCGGATAATAGTAGGGGATTACTTATCTGTATTTGTACTTAAAGAAGACACTATATTCTTTGGTTGCACTATATTCTTTTTAACACATTTATTTATTGCCTCTATTATTTTGGTCCGGGTGTTAATTATACTGTTTTTTAGCTGTTTCAAAATGCTGGTTTGATTATGATGAAAATTTTCTTTTAATATTTATTCAGAGTGAAAATATGTTGCATCATCCTGCACCTACTACAGCATTTGTGGATGCTGCAGCTGCTGATGAAAATGAAAAGTCGTGTCAGTTAGAATTTGGTAGTTATTGCATATGGCGTGATGAGCACAAGGAGCAAATGAAGGACTCTGTGGTGAAGAAATTAAAGGATCAGTTGTTTGTAGCTAGGGCTTACTACCCTAGCATTGCAAAAATTCCATCCCAAGATAAGCTGACCCGTGAGATGAAGATGAATATTCAAGAATATGAGCGTATGCTTAGTGATGCCACCTCTGATTATGATTTACCGCCACAGTAAGGAAAATCTTTGTTAGCTGGGAAAAATGTTAAATTGATTATTTATGTTTTTTGCTATGAAGTTATGAATTAAACAGTTTCAATGATGATAAACAAACCTACTGGCTTCTTGTTTCAGTGTGGAGAATAAGATGGAGAAAATGGAAGCTGTCATTGCAAGAGCCAAAGTTTTTCCAGTTGAATGTAGCAATGTTGATAAAAAGTTGAGACAGATACTTGACCTGACTGAAGATGAAGCACATTTTCACATGAAGCAGAGTGCCTTTCTATATCAACTTGCTGTGCATACAATGCCTAAAAGTCTGCATTGTTTGTCAATGAGATTGACAGTGGAATACTTCAGATTGAACTTTTCAAATACAGAGCTCTTGAAAGGAAAAGATAAACGAGAGGATCCATTCTTCCATCATTATATTATCTTCTCCAGCCACATACTTGCAGCATCTGTGGTTATTAATTCTACTGTCATGCATTTAAAAGTATGATACACCTATTAGTTGTCTTTCCTTGCTCCTTTTTTGCAATTGTTTTCTTCTGACGAGCCTTTTTTATTTGTAGGAAACTGGAAACCAGGTTTTTCATGTGATCACTGATGCACAGAATTATGTTGCTATGAAGTACTGGTTTTATAGAAATGAATATAGAAACGCATCCATCAATGTTATAAATGTTGAAGATCTTCCCTTAAGCGAGTTTGATTTGTCAGACAAACACAAGCTGCGGTACTTTTTGCCCAATGAGTTCATTGTCTCTGTTCGAGGGAGAACTGAATATATATCTTTATTTGGCTCCACACATTTTCTTCTTTCAGACATGTTTCCAAAGTTGAAAAGGTTAATTCTTCTGGATGATGATGTTGTTGTACAACAAGATTTGTCACCTTTATGGGACCTGGACATGGAAGGCAAAGTGATTGGTGCACTTCAGTATTGTGGGTTGAAGCTTGGTCAATTGAAGAATCAATTGCAAAAAAGTCATGTTGATGACAATGACTGTGTTTGGATGTCTGGCATAAATGTGATCGACCTTGAAAAATGGAGGGAACATAATCTCACTCATACTTACCTAAATTATCTCCAAGCGGTAAGAAAATATCTTTTACAATTGAAGCTGGTCTCAGTAATCAGCATACATAAATCGACTGACAATCTAAATTTAGTTTATTATTGTAATTTTAGAGTTTTGTCATGAACTATGCTAGTCGCAGCTTTAAAATCATAGGTATGTTAACCATGGTTTCATGATACCCTAATAGCTTTGTTTCATGAGTTTGGTCTAGTTGTTTTTTGAAACTTTTGGGCATTGAAACACAAATTATTGAACACTTTTAAAAATTTTTCTTGTGTTATGCATTTGTTATGTATTCTCTTGTTAGTCTAATGAATACTGCATTTGAAGAATTTTATTTTAGGATCATATATTATTACCATGCGCTGACTTCATTGGCATGAACTGGCTAAACTATGCACGTCCTCTAGATTTATTATTTACTTCTATGTTTTAATAGCAGGTGACAAGTGGAAAAGAGGAGTCTGAGTCTACGAAAATATTTCGTGCTAACTTGCTTACTTTTGAGGGTCTAACGTATCCCTTAGACAGCTCATGGGCATTGCAAGGTTTGGGTCACAACTATGGTATTGATCTGGAATCTATAAGGAAGTTTTCTGTGTTGCATTACAATGGAGTAATGAAGCCTTGGCTTGATATTGGGATCCATAATTACAAACGATACTGGAAGAGGTTTTTAAAGCGAGGCGACCAGATAATGGACGATTGCAATGTGAATCCATGAGCCATCTAAAGATCTCATGGAATTCCATATACCAAACCATCATTTCATTGGTGGGATGGCGAGAGCTTTTCCTAAGGACATTTTATGTTGGCCTGGTTGCAAAGAGGGGCAATTTTCACGATAGCAATGATAAAGCGCACCCCCCAGATTGTCATCCGTAAGTAGTTACAATGAGGCGAGCTTTTGATCTATACTTGCCACCATAGAAGATCCGCTTGATTAGAAGAGGTTTGAAAATCCTGTGTATTTTTGTTGGAATGCGTATTACAGCCAGCATGGAGGACGGAGAAGATGATGAAGATAGTTTACAGTTCCATTGCATCAGAAGTTTGCTCCAAGTATGTGCTATTCCCTCTTTCCCGGAGATTTGGACAATAAGTTTTGGGTGGCATCTTCAAGAGAGGATAAACCGCCACGTGCACTACGCAGGTGTAGATTGATTTTTTTTCTTCCCTCGATTCTTTTTCCTTTTGGTCTATTTTTTTCCTGGAAAAGCAAGTGAATTATTGTTGGTATAAATTTTGCCCTTGTTTCCACAAACATGATCATTTGAATGGGGGTTAACGAGTTCACTTGCTGTTTGTAAAAACATGGTCATGAGAAGTATGTGAAAAACTTTGATTAATCAATCGCATCTAATCGGTAAGAAGATGCGGCTGTTTTATGTGCGGAGCTTGTCAATCTCGATTGAGCAGATTACTTCTTCACGGTTAATATCATCTTGTTCTCTTAATTTTTTCACTTTTAATATCTAATTCCCAACCTAAAGATTTTATAAGTAGGCCAAATGATTAAGGACGAAATATGATTGATTTAATTTATTCCCTTGCTACTTTAGCATACTTGATCTGATTGATTAAATGTTCAACTCAGAAAAACCTAAATGAAGCAAATTAATGTATAGTTGACTTGATGTTTTGAGTCTCTCCGTCGCATATAAGTTAATAATAAAAAGAAATAGGCCTTAATATTTAATGTCATTGATATAAGTATCGAATCTTAATTTTATATGTATTATTATTATTTTAAATGTACTCTTCTTATTTACAAAAGAAGAGTAAAAGTGGCATTACGATGAAATATAATAGATTTAACAATTAATTTGTGACAAAAAATTCTTTACATAATGATTTAAATAATTATAGTATATCTCGTCAATTGGAATTTTTTTAATATTAGAGTTCATCTTTAAAACATCACATGGTTTTAATTTATTTCATTATTTACTAAAAATATATCTATAAAATTAGAATCTATCTCTATCGCAAGCTACAGAGCACATTACAGAATGTTTTGTGTCTAATTATATTTAAGGGAATAGAGGTAAATGAAATCAATATTGTTCAAATTTAACTCATACACTCGAATGAGTTCGATAATTAAATAAAACTTTGCTCAAATTTGAAGTGAGAGTAAAAAAAAATTTACTAAGTGTAAATTCGAACACTCTTGACTCTTGACCGCAACCACGTCCGGATCCCATAAATCCTACGATCCGTTTATCACCTCCACCTTCAGGCTTCAACCCGCTCTCGTCCGATCGCCTCCTCGAAGCCGGCGCCGGCGTCGACGACGAAGACGGAGCCGACGTCGGCTGGTGGAGTCTGAGCTCGTCACCCTCTTCTTCCCCTCCGTTGGGACAAGGTCGCCGCTTTCCTGGTGGATGCTGAATCTAGCTATAGATTGATTTCATCAGATTATGCAAATGTGGTAATTTGTGTATTTTGATATGAACTGTGTGATCGATTGAAACGGATTGATGATTTCTAACTTTAGATTTTTTTGTTGGATGGCCTGTTTCTGTTTGCATGCACTGCGAGTCTGGGAGAGTATTAAAAACAGCCCTTTTAGTTTGTATGGCGCTGGTATACGCGAGTGTTAGGGAGCTCGATAAGATACAAAGAGAAAATTTTTTTGTTATGGTTTTTGGTGTTCCTACTTTAGTTAGGAGTACTAGATTATTCAAATGTGGTAATTTGTAAGTTTTACATGAACTTAGTGATTTAACTTATGAATGGTTTGTTACTGTTTGCATTGCAGGAGAATATTAAAAATGATCTTTTTAGTTTGTGTAGAACTAATATACGTGAAGGTGGGGGAGCGAAATAGATGCAAAGAGAAATGTTTTATTAGGGTTTTTGGTGTTTCTACTTCAGTTAGGAGTGCTAAATTATACAATTGTGGTAATTCAAGTGTTTGATATTGGAGCAAATTGAATGAAGCATGGAGGTTGATTACACTGAATTGATGGAATTTCTAGAATTAGAGAGTTGAATGGCTTGTTGCCGTTTGCATGCAGTGTGAGATTATTGAAAGCAACCCCCTTTAATTTGTGCAGAGCTAATATATGTGAATGTTAGGGCACGAGATAGATACAAAGAGAAATGTTTGATCATGGTCTTTTTTGGTGTTTCTACTTTATTTGGAGTATTAGATGGTATTTGTATTTGTACCATGGTTTTTGATGTAGTTTGTTCTGTCATTATTCCACTATATTATTGAAACTCAATTCATGGAAGTCAATATCGTTTCAGATAGCCTCCATCTACTTTTTAGAGAGGCAGAGGAAGATTACAAAGAACGTGGATAAATTTTCTGTGAAAGGATTAGGATTTTCATGATTTGAGCTTTGATATAGTTTATGATTGGTTAGAATGACAGAGTAGAATCTAAGTGCCATTGCCCATTCCCAATTTAGGATTAGGTGGAAGAATAGAAGACTTCCCTTTTTTAGTTAGATTATGTTATTTATCATTCTGTAATGCCTCTGAAAATGATGCTTGTATTAGGTTCTTGTATTTGTTGCTTTTTTCTGTGCCTTGTAACTAGTATATGTATGGGGTGGTATGGTATTGGGCAATGTTTGATTTAGTTTGAAATGACTTAGGGAATGACCCCACAATAAATTCATAACTATGTAAACTTGATGTAATAGAAAACTTTGTTGATGATAACTTGTAGTTATGCATGCTTGTCATCCGTCATGGCTCATGTCCAGAGAATATGACCGTGCTATGTTCACATGGAACATAAAAAATTGCATATCTTTATGATGTTTCTGATTTTTTAATTTTCATGTTTTTCGAGTTCTTATTTCTAGTGCTATAGCTGATAGGTGGAGAGTATCAGATTGGTATCTCTCCATTGTGTCTGGTGCGACATAAAAGGTGTGGATTGTTAATGGTCTGTGCTGCTATTATCATTAACATGGATTTTTTTGCCAATGGTTTGATGATTTAAATTTTCAGCAATGGGATTGAGGGCCTTTATGATGATAATAAAATTAGAATAACCTGGGAACATATGGTATCTATGGGACTCATGTGAAATTTGAAGCTCAAAGATCAGCTTTTTGACTTTTTGAAGCATATGGTATCTATGGGACATATTTGTTAGCTTTAACAAGCTTTGAAGTATTATAAGCAAATCTGACTTTTTCCTATCAGAGGCTTGTCTATGTTTGGGAGCATGGAGGCAGGCCTGGCGAGAATTGAGGAGTTAGCTAACAGACTAGCTGAAATTGAAGAATTCATAAGGTCCATTTTTGAACCACGTTTACAGCGGTTATTGCAACAAATCCAGAACAGCAACCTCCAACAAGCAGAAATGGGTGCATTTGAGTCTCCTATTGTAGAAGATGCAGGTGAAGTATGTAATCCGAGGAGTCGTGGTTTTGAGGCTCATAATCATGAAATTAATGGCAATAATGCCCAATGATGGTTGAAGAAGTGAACTGCTTGTTGGTCCAGCTGGACGTGGAAGAAGGTGGAACTGTGCTGCAGAATGCTTAATCTAAAAGGTATCTATCAGCCTATGAAATGTGCTTTTGAACAACTTATTTTTGGTTTAGATTTTTTTAGTCAAGATTAGGAAAGAAAAAGCATGATGATGCATACAAATTGAATTTGCTTTATCTTCTGACAAGCAATATATACAAAATGATGACTAACGTTGCTATGTCTGAAATTGGATGTGTAGCCTCTATATTTATTTACTTGATAATGCAAAGGTAGTTCATAGATTTGTAGAATTCCTTGTTCGGCCCGAGTTTTTTCCAAAGCTAGAAATGTATAGAACCCAAGCAACAGCCAGTAAGAATTGCAGTTTTCAATGATTTTAATTGACTTTGTTCGGAAAATAAATTCTTTGTTAGCATGAGTACTAAATTTTATGATAAAATTGATTCAGTCTACCTGTTAACCCTACGCGATTGCAGTATAATCCAGAGAGTGAGCTGAGCTATCCTAATAAAGATTACTTAAAATATCTACATGTGTGAATTAAGAAAAGAAAAGCTGAGGAAACTAATGTTTTAACAACAATTCTAATGATCACAATGCACTTCAGTCTTTAGTCATGTGTGTGTACACTTCCATCTCCACCTCTCCCCACTCTGCCCCTTTGCAATGGCTTCTTGTTCCAACTTTGTCTTCACAGCTGCCTACATCTATATATCTTATTAAACCAATTAGGATGTTTTTCCAACGTTATTGGGTCCATGTGAGATGAGATGGACGTCTTCCTTGATGCCCACTGTACTTTGGCTTGGGACTGGTAAATGAAGAGATCGAACGCTACAGTATGAAGCCAAATCTGGCTCAAAACCAGTAAGGTTATAAGATCCAATAAATTAAGTGAAAACATGTAAACACTTTGCATGCTTAAAAATTTCTCAAGTAACCCTCGCATATTCATGTTATCTTGCTTTAATATGATTGGGTGTAGCACACGAACAAGCATGCTCAATGCTGTAACTGGGCTCCAGATTAATAAATACCATGTACCTAAGATACGTTAATTTCTCACAATTTAATCCTCAATACTCTGACAATTAAAAATAGTCCTTTCGTCTTTCTATTTTCCTGATTACGCTATTCACCACCTCTAAAATTAATCAGTGCCCTGCGGCTCTAGTCATTTCTTAATCGATCATGTGAATACCAAGCTTATGTCTAGTCATTTTAAAACGATTTTGAATGAAATTAATCTGAAGAAATTGAAGCAAATAACAGTTGCCTAAAGGTGATAGCATTTAGTTTAAGCTTTTGAGAGTTGAAAACTTAGGCGGTTGATCCACAAAGGTGGCTTCTTTTCTCGTGTTGTTAATAATTCAACTGTTTGTTTGCAACTTTGCATGCAGACATTGGTCTATGTTAGGTGTTGATTATTTGTATAGGTGAGATCTTCAAGTGTTGGCAACTTATAAAAACAAACCAACCATGGTTGACTGGGTTTTGCTAGTTTGATGGAACTGTGAAAGCAATGTAAAATGAACAATCCATGCCGACAACCTCATCCTAACTAAATATAAAAATGGCCCACCAAACACGGCAGCACTTTTACTCGCAAAATTGCAGATTACTACGACATTGTACAAGGCCATTATAAGAATCAAAAAGCGCACCGGAAAACACGAACATATAATCAAACTGGCACGAACAAACTACTCATGAGCTAAAGAACTCGAGAGCGGCAGCTCAGGAACTCAGTAGCAGAAATCATGTGTAAGAAATTAACTGGCTAACTACAATCACTGTTCACATATACTGAGACATTTTTAACTCTTCAAAATGTTAGCCTTCACCCGAATAATCAAAAAACAAGTTAGTCGAAGTCTACCTGGTCAGAAACTTCACAATACAAAAGCAAAATCCTTTCAATACTGGGCAGAGAAATGCAGATATCAGGTTAATATATATTCAGTAACATTTCACTGCACAAGTATACCTCAATCTCTGTAAATCACTTCGAGCTCCTTTCGGACAATGGCATCCAAAGGAGACTTGCACTCCTTCTGCAACTCCATGTATCGGTCAAAGTCGAAGTTTTGTTTCTTGATGAGCTTCATCTGTCTAGATAAGAACAGCCTCTTCATGAAATCCTGATAGGTTGGATCCCTTGATGTGATTAGGAAGTAAGCATAGCCAACTATAAGACCAGCTGAGGTGGTGAAGAATGCAATTGGCTCCATGACATCCCAAGAGAATTCCCAGAAGGTCAGCCTGAAAAACAGGCCAACCTGAACCACAATTGCTCCTAATCCTGTCCATAGAACCCGACGCACTTGCTTGTGTGCAAGCATGTCAATCTCTTCTTTCTCAGCCTTGAGCTGCTTCATCTCTTCAACCGTTGGATCGTTTTCTGACTCTAAGGCTAAGGGTACAGCTTTTCTCACAAGATCCACAACCTTAAGTATAATAACAAGCCATAATTAATGGTCAGTTCAAGACATAAACAAGCACTCAGGAATTGAATCCAACATCATCCACAAGATAAGAATATTCACAGATCGATTTGGGTGACTTGAAAAAAATTCAACCTAAGGTGTGATTCGGCTGACTTGATAAAAATTCTACCTAAGGTGTGATCCACAATCAAATGAAGCGAGTAACTCGATAAATTCATGGAGCTCAAAATTTCATGCACGATATTAATTTTTTTAGATATTGATGCTTAATTCTCTTCATAAATGAACTCTTGACTACAAGTTAAGATTTATATAATGATCTTAATTAATAGTAGTAACCTTCATGCATGAATATTTTACAGAGGGTGAAATTTTACCATAAATTAAGAAATTATGACTCAAAAGCAAAACTTGCTAATAGACTATTTTTCTTTCAAAGCAATTATGTAGCAAACTATTTTAGTGGAAAGTATGTAAATAAAAATCATGTTGGGTTTAATCCAAATTCGAACATGGCTTGAGTTCCCGTCAAATTAGGTTCAACTCGAACTCAAATTAGGTGACAGAAAAACAAGTCGAATTTGACCAGGCTTGATTCATGTGGCAAATAGTCCTAAAATAATATTATTTTTTGTCATTAGGAACATGTAATGAAGTTTGTTTCACAAGAAACGGCAAGAACAACAACTGCTATCTACTATTAAGAATGCAGATACCAATCAAGATTAGACTTCGATTCTTCTAGCAAACTCATGCATAACATTTCACAAAAATCAATCCTTTCAGACAACAAACACAACAATCCAATCCAATCCATAAGCACATCCATTCCCATAAAGCAACCACTTTCACGAATTTTTTCCGCGAAACAAGCCGATATGAATCAAGATCGAAACACAGAAAAGAGTCAAAAACACAAAACCTTATTGGGATGCAAGTAGACTCTATCCCGGAAGACGAGAATAACCCCGGCATCGTCCAAGGCCCTCGCGAACGCCGCCGCCTCGCCTTCCGACTTGGCCACCCCCATCCGCTCGCAAGTCTGGAGCAGCTCCGGGTAAGCGATCACCTCCCCGCCATCCTCCCCGAGCCGCCGCTTCAGCGCCTCCACGTTCACCAGGCGCAGCAGCTTCTTGGCCTCCGGCATGGACAGGTCCTCCGCCGCCGGCTTCGCCGAAGCCGCCGGCGATGTGGCGGCGGAGTAGGCGGCGGCGGTGGCGGCGGCGGGGCGGAGGAAGGGGTTGGAGGGGCGGAGGAGGAGACGTCGGAGCGCCATTGTTGGGGAGGTGGTGGTGGTGGGGAGGCTTTAAAGGTTGGGGCGTGACGGAGAGGAGACGGGCGTTAGGTGTAACGGTGACGGACGTGAGGGTGTGCGTGTAACGGATAGTGCTACCAAACGAGTAGGCCAATTGAGCTCAACTTGTATTTGAACTCGGGTCAAATAATTTGAAGTTCGTTCGAATTTGGTTCGAGTTTAAACGAGTTTTGATACATATTCGAGCTGATTCGAATATCTTTTATGTTGTTTGAGTTCAACTTGAACTCGAATACACTTAAACTGTTTAATTTTGACGATTTCAAACTAGCTCGTTCGTGAGCTCGAAACTGGCTCGATTAAAAGTCAAAAGTAACTTACTTAGAAAAAAAATGCAACGAGCGTTCCAAGTCTTCAACTTGAATACCTACTATCTAAGCTATCTCACTTCTTTATTATTATATTATATATAAATAAATATAACAATTTACAATTAAACTTATTACTATATATATAAAATATAAAGAGTATATTATTATATTATTTTATCGAATCGAGCTATGAGGCGAGTTACGAGTCGAGCTATAAGTGGAGCTATGAGTTGAGTTCGAGTTATAACCGAGTCTAGTCGAGTCGAACACTGTTTTGCTCAAACTCGACTCAAAGGATTTGAGTTTCAGTCGAGGTGGAGTTTGAACATTTAAATATAAAGTTTCGAGTTGAGCCGAACATCAAATGTTTACAAGTTGGCTCGCTCAAGTAGTATCCCTAGTGACAGATGTTAAGAAAGCAGGTTGTTATTCACTTTTATCAAAAAATATTTACTCATATTTGACACTTAATAATGATTCATTTATAGAACTTCATAAATAACACGACCATGTTTAAGGATGCGATGAAAGGGAGCGGGTAAAAGTTGGCCTTGATTCGATTCGGGAAGTGTAATTATAATGATATAATTTTGCTATTTTAACTATTTGTAATATTTTCCTTGTTATTATAATTATTATTAATTATTATCATTTTCATTATTATTCATTGAACCATGAAGAGTTTATTGTATTAGTTTTGTTTTTTATTTTTTTAAAAATGATAATTTTGAAGGTTTTAAGACTTTCGGTGCAAGGAAGAATATGATGTAGGATTACAGAGTAAATATATAAAAGCGAAGCGAACAACAAAAGATGAGGAAGATTTTGAATATATATTTATGTTTTTTCTTCACTTATATATATATATATGTATTGTGTCTCATTATTTAAACAACACGGGGAGTGTCTTGTCATAAAGAAGTGAGTGTCGAGTGCAAGAGACAACTAGTACTTTTAGGGTGGGAGGGAGATAGATCAAGAAATTGTAACTATTTTTATAAAATTTGTGACTCGAGTCGGGTTTTATACTCGTATACCATTCGGTTAAGTCATTAGTTTGAATCGAGTACGTTTTAAAACACATACACTGAATTGAGGCCGATCGTATATTATGGGTCATAAGGGTCAAGTGTACCCGGGTATATAATGATAACGTCAATAACATATTAGGAAACTGAGTTATTAGTGTGCCAGATTTTTTTAATTTATTTTATACATTTGATCGTAAATTAAAATTATGTCGTTTATCACGTTAAGTGAAGTTAGTTATTATTTGGGTGGGTTAGTAGGCTTAGAATGTCATTTGAGTTAGGATAGTATTATTTTATTTTATGATATTTTATTATATTTTTGAGTAAAGAGTGAGTTAAATTTTTATTACCAAACTACCCTTATAATTATTTTCCCCTCTCCCTGACAACCGACGCAACGAATCTGGATAAGGATAACTAAAGATGACATGCCCTTGCTAATGCCCTAAACTATGGCAGGGGAGATGGTGAACCGGCCAAAGCCAGAACCCCCCATACAAGATGACTCCAAAGCCCAATGCCAACACTACCAACAAGTATCATGCACTGAATAGATCACCAACAAAGAAAAACGAAAAAACAAAGAGGTGCATGAAAGAAATTCAAAGAGAAGGAAGGAACCCGGAGAAGGAGGTAGATACTGAAGTAGGGAGGAGGAAGAGGTTGATTATGTTGGGAAAGGAACGATCTCAAGTTGTTTTCCATCAAAATCTCAATTCAGATACTTAGTTGACTAGTAGACTTGGTCAAAATAAGTGAGGACTCTCCTAGCCATTCATAAAATCTTACGACTAGCCCGCCTGACTCAACCCAAAATAAATAAATAAAAGAAAACTGCTAAAATATATGGATTTTACACAACCCGAGAAAGTTTCATGATTATGATCCCACAACTTGAATTCCACACAATAACTCTTCCCGACTATTCTAGGTGTTTTCTTTTAATTATATTTAAATGTAATAATATAATAATACTTAACTATTATAACATTGACTGAATTATAACTAAGTGTAAGTTGAAAATTAACTCAGGCTAGAGCTTGATTTGTGTAGTAAGCTAGTCGAATCTAAATTCACTCAAAAAATATTTTCGAGCCCTAATACAGGTGAACGACTTTTAAACTATTTTGACATTATGTGATATTCTAAACCTTCTCCATGTCAATTGTAAGTTAAAATTTTTTATTCAAACTAATTTATTTATTTTTAATCATAATATTTATAAGGTTATGAACATTATAGATGAGTAGTAATTTGTTACAAAATCTTTTATTAATTATCATTGGTGTCAATTTTAAAATGTAACAATAAATGAATATTATTATTTATATACTTCTAGTTACAATTGGCTGTGAAGGCCAACTGTTTTCTTCTTTCCAAACCTTAATTATTCACATTTAAATACAGCAATAAATATCGATTATATGATTATGACGTATATATATATAAAATATAACTCAGGTATCATATACTTTTAATTTTACGCCTTAATGAACCGTCTAATTTGAGTTATAAATTACTTTTATTTATGGAGATACTTTAAAAATTATTATTTATGAAGCTGTAGGCCGGCGAGCTACTCCGAGTTGACCCGGAAAAACACATGGGACCCACAGAAGGCAATGTGGGCCCCACGTAGAGGTCCATGCCCACGTCGAGCCAGCGATGCGGAGAATGGAAAACGGATGGGCTTTCCACGATACCCGCACCCGTGCCACGTCATCCATTCAAAATCTTTGACCACGGACGCCGTTGACCACGTCCGGGTGCCGTCACTTTTGCCGTCTTGTCCGTAACGGCTCACCGCGCAGTTTATGAATGCATGCGCGGATTTTTATGTAGTGGAAGATTGGGGTGGACAAAAAATGGGCATTCTGGGAAAAAAAATTATTTATTTTTTGAACACTTTACAAAAAATTTATTTTTTACATGTACTAATTAGGGCATGGGAAAAATTCCAAACTACCAAATTAACCTATTTTTGATTTTTTTAAAAAATATTTAGGTTAGTGTCTTTCCTCTTTAGTAATAAAGACGTGCCTCAATCGAGTCAGAATTGTATTTGTTTCAAATATATTTAAATCTTGTTTGCCTTCAAGTTCTAGTTGAGCCAATTTCTACGTAAACATGTGGCTTATATATTCTTTAATGAAGTTGATATTATCACTCATCAAATGAAATGGTTGATTATATTTTGAAACATTGCATTCTTGTTCAAGTTATTACTAAAATTTCAATAAAAGAAGAAGAAGCTAGTTTAGATATTTTATGCAATTTAATTAGTCAATATTCAACCAAGTTTAATGTTATAATTGTTATGCAAGTCGAAGTTAAAATCATTAATAATATGCTGAATCGAGTCGAGTCGAGCATTGAGCCAAAATATGCTCAATGCAACTTATAGCACCCTTACTCATAACCAGCATAGCTGGATGATAAATTTTTGAGTTGTGAAGATAATATTTCCATGTTAATGGTTGACTAAAATGCTTGAATTATGAATTATGAGGTCACTGCTCCCTTGTATATATTCCACATAATCAAATGATATAAGGCTACACATATATAAGTTGCCAGTGAATAATAATATATCAAATTGGATAGCCATATAAATAGTGCAGCCTTGTATTATTAAAATTAAAATTTGAGGATTGGACCTTGTTTGTGTTGATCCAAATGTGACACAAGCCAGTAGTGCAATAATGCATGAAAGCGTAACAACATTGGCCTTTGGAATAGATTGAAACATAAGCTAGGATAAGAGTGACACTTTGGGCTGAGCCGCTACTGGGGCTTCAATATTATTGACCAACCGTTTCTACCATTTCAATTTTCAATATTTTGGAAGATTTTTCACAGTGAATCATATGCACGCTCTCGGGCGTTTGCACACACACACATACATATATCGTACATATATCGTACATATATGTTGTTTAAAAATTAATAAATAAGAAATTAAATATTTACTGAGGGTAACTCGCAAAGCTTGATTAAGTGTTTACCTTGAAATTAGTAATTAGATGAATTATGAATGCATCTTCAATAGAAGTGTTTGGGTCGGTTTGGCTCTGCTCAAAATTTGAGTTTTATGTATATCATGAGCTCAACGACAAAATGTTCAACTTGACACAAGTTGTTTGTTTAATATCTTATTTATTAAAAATATATACTATAAGGATCTAATATAACTTAAAAAGACCTCGATATTATACATGGAATTAAAATCCAGCTTAAACTATGAATAGATTTTGAACTTAGTGAAATCAAACACAAAGCAAGTAAGAACACTTGAGTATTCTTAGTATTTGAACTCGATTCACAATTAAAATATATCTTCAAACAAACTGAAAAATGCATGACTTCATTAGCTTTGGCCCATTACAGCATTAATCAGAGTTGTTAGGATTTTCAACTACTAAAACTCAATTCTCTTCGTATATATATTTTGATAAGATATAAATATATAATAATAAACAGACCACAAATCTAATAAGTAAAGATAGAGTGCATACAAAACTTCTGTGGAAGCTCTTCAATGGGAAGGGGAAAAGTACAAGGTAAACCTTCCACTACAATAATAATTAATTATAATTGAAATTTTTTTAAAGACAAACCTCTTGAAAATACAGATCAATAATACAATCATTAATGTTAATTGATATAAAATAAGAGTAGAGAAACTAAAATAAACCAGCAAATGCTGATCTTGATAAAAGAACTATCTTTAATTGATAATACAAAATACTGACGATTTGATGAATCCCCACAACAAAAGTTTTTTTCTTTTTTCTTAAGTTCAAAACTGACAACCCCGCCCAATTTTCCAACTAGACCGGGGGTCACTTTTGGTTTAACACCAAACCACAAATCACAAATCACAAATACAATAAAAAAGTAAAATAAACAACAATGTAGAAAAAAATATAAATAGAGTTTATCACTAAATAAAAGTCATTTATTTACCAATAATATAATTATCCAGTGTACTAGTCATATTCATAATATATCGGAGTCAAACAAGGTATGCAACTCAATGAAAATAAAAACTTTCATTGTATGAACGGTGGTCCACTATTAATAATATATATAATCCAACTATAATCAAGTAAGTCCATCTATATAATTAATAATAATTATTTAATGTAGAGTTTCCTACCACTATCTCCTCCGAAATTCCAAGTCACGTTCTATGCTAGTTACCTATAGAGACAATTCCATATTACTGATAAAATTACCGAGTACATATAACAATAATAAATAAGACAATTAATCGCAGAGTTTACTGACTAATCCCCGTCCAATAGATTTGACCAATCTATGAGAAATAATTTTCATTTATGATCACAAATATTCTCACTGTCCTAAAAGGATGACATTACACCTAATCTTCGCCCAGACTCCAGTGTTCGGGTGCATACTGGGTTATCTCGGTTTCAAAACCTTAAAACTTAGACCATATCTTTCGGCTAGAAAAACAAAAGTCCTGACGTATGTCTAATATGCCAATGCTAGAAATCCACTTTTGTCCCCACCAATTAACAAACATACAATATATCAACTACTTATCATACAAGCAATAAGTACTTTAAAATGAAGAAATGTGTTTTTTGCGCTTAAAATATAAAGAAATGTGTTTTTGCCCTTAAAATATGTGTTTGAGTCTATCCTTATATGGATGGGTTTAGGTTGCATATAGCTATACTTGTATCCTGTCCAAATTAGATAATCTGAACCTGAATCCAAAATTACATCCGCTTCATTGACCATATCTGTATCTAATCTAAATCCGTAAAACCAATGTCCAACCTGATTGACTAAAATAATATAAATAATATAGAGTTTTAATATTAAACAGAGAAAAAATAAAAAATATTATTTAAAATATTTTTAAAATATAATTTTTTATAGAATATCATTTATTCGGATCAGATATAGATCGGATCACCCCAAATCCATTTTGATCAAAATATTTTCGGACATATTACATATTTGAAAAGTCCAAGCCCAAATCTAATCCAAAATAATTTTGAATCGAATATAACTGATCGGATACATATTAGATTCACAAGGTCGGATATCCCTATGTGCTAAAGTTCACACATTCACACATTCACACATTCACACATTCACACATTAATACAGGACAAGGTACGTAGTGCCTCCAAAAAGAAAGGGTGCATCCCACTTGAGTTTGGGAACATTGATCCCTGTTCGAATTCTTTGTACCTCTTCTACATCTCCTCATCTGGACATCTACCCATGTCACTCTACGATTTCACATTTAATAACTCCAACAAGAGCCTTTTCATAATTAATTGCTTGTCTACAAAATTTGCCAGAGTATATATGAAGCATGTCTGTAGATGTTCTACAGGTTTGCTATTTAAAAAAATTAGCCACAAGAATTCCCATTGAGCCCGCATCTAAAATATTGCCCAAGAACATGTAATTACGTATCATAGCCATTAGCTAGATGAATTGTTTATGCATGTTTGGTTATTTACATGTGATTTGATCATGTTCAACATAATTCAATTTAACTAATTCAATATAAATACTTTATGATTTAGCACAATTGTGAAAAATTACATTAACCACTGAAGGGCTTAGTTTCTTGGCATGCTCATCTTCTACGTCAACGTTTGTTTTCATGATTTTAGAAGAACTTGTTCAAACATTGTAGCTATTCGTAAAGTACTAGAAGAAGAACAGCAGGCCATGCCTGACTATTCATTCTTCTACATATCTACACGAGGATATACATCCTCATGGCCATATTCAATCATTTAGTATCAATGATCCAATAGCTTCTTGCACTTTGTCCTCTCTTTATCCCCTTATTAAAAAAACAAAGTCCATTTTTTTGATAGGTGTAAGCTTTTAGGTGAACTGGCAATTCATATACTCCCTTTGTAGTCTTTACCCACAAAAGGAAACGACGGAGCAGGTTCTTCCTTTGTTCCTTTTCACGTCATTAGATTTTGATGGTATGGAGACGACCTACCTGCTTCCTTGATTCTTCTGCTCCTTTACTTTGCATGACCAGTCTCTTGTACATCTTCCATTTCATCTTTTTTCTCTCATCCTGATCTTGAAGAAAGTGTGAATCTAGATACAGACATGTTAAAGAACCTCTTGATCAAGCGCAAGAAGAAGACTGCCGCTGCCAAGTCTCCCTCCCCTGCTCCTGCTTTAGACAAGCTCCATGAGGTACCTACCACCTTGTAGCTCTCTATTTGAGTTGATATTGGTAATTTGGGTTGTTGCGGTTTATTGTTTTCTCGGTTGTTTGATAAATTATGAAATTTATGTTGGATCACTTTTTACCAGGCGCTGCAAATATTGGAGAAGAAAGAGCAGGTCATCCGGAACAGAATTTCCAACGAAACCCAGAGAGCAAAAGATTTTGCTAAACTCAAAAACAGAAAAGGTATATAGCGTTACAGGACCACCAAATAGAAGACTTGCACTTCTTAGATGAGTTTGATGATGTGACGTCTACAATATTTAGACTTTGGAAACATACTTTGCACCTCTTGCAATTGTAGTTTACCTGCGTAATTGCTCTATGCAGCTGCCACTCTGTGTTTGAAGAGAAAAAAGCTTTATGAGGCACAAATTGAGCAGCTCCAGAACTTCCAACTTCGACTTCATGATCAGGTTTTTATCAAATCCTTCTGCACACTGTAGATTTTGACACTTTATTTAGTTTTTGGAAAATAAATTAAGGATGCTACAGGTGATTGTTTTGGAGGGAGCAAAAGCTGCAGAAGACACTGTAAATGCGCTCAAGATGACAGCATCTACAATGAAAACCATACAATTGTCTCTGTAAGACCATTACGTACATATTTATCCGAAATCTTTTATATATGCGCCACTAATATTAAGAGATATAAGAATAAGATTATGTGTGGCTATAATTTACAGAGATGCTGATGAGATCAATCAGGCTATGGAAGAAATGATAGAGAATTCTGAGGAAATAAAGAAAGTTGGGGAAGCACTAGCCACCCCTGTAGGAAATGCAGCAGATATAGATGAGGTAATTCATCATGCCAGCTATTGTTTTTTCTCTCATGCAAAATTTTTATTGGAGTATTCTTCATATGTTTGATGTTCTCTACAATGTCTTCAACTAAAGTATATGGCATCAGTGATGACTACATATGTTGGATTGTGCTTGGCATTAGATGGGAAAAAATGCATTATATCTTATATCTATAAATTGGATGATTGACTCTGCTAATGTCGTTACTTGTACATTGCTGGTTCCAAGCCCAAATATATGTGATATTTTTGTGTGAAGCAGGATGAATTGGAAGCGGAATTAGAAGAACTTGAAGAAGCAGAATTGGAGGCAGAACTAGCTAAAGTACCACATCTATCAACTTCCATGGCGAATTCGCACATATCTGAAATGAATGATCATCTTGTTGATGAAATCAACTCACGGCAAGCAGAACTAGCAATCTAAATTGCCTGTTTATGCTGCAAGAAGATTATGTTTTCATAGAGCGGTTTAGTTGGTATGGAAATGTGTTAGTTTTTATTGGCTATTTACCAAGATTAATGCTTTCTATGTACAGGTAGCGTTTTATGTCACCAAATTAAGCATGAAAGGAGTGCATTTAGTAACAATCAAGGGTATATATTTGTGAAATGATAATAATAATTTTGTAAAATTGTTGCCTTACTAACGGTGAATTGAAAATTAACTCTTATATTAATTGAAGGCACGTCAACTTATTATTGAACTAAGATTTGGATGACAAAATTTGTAACTGAACCAAAACCGATTATTGCCTAAAACCAAACTGAACCAATTCGAAATAATTTAGTGGGCTTGGTTAGATTTTGGGCAATAACCGAAATTACAAAGTAGGAGTGGGAGTTGGGGAAAAGGTTTAGTGGTGGGATGGGTCGGTTCGGTTTAACAGTCGATTTTGATTTGGATCAGTCTCGGGCCGATGTTTAACTACCTCTAAATTTTACCTAATTACCAATACCAAAAACCAAACCAATATTCGTCCGAATTGAACTGAATTTATTTTATTTTTGGCTTGATTCGGTAGGTTATTTCGGTTTAAACTGCATTTAGCTCACCCTTATTGAGCTGAGATTAAGATTATTACATTCAGTCAAACATAATATAAGAGTAGAAGTTGCTATAAATTAAAGATCTCTAAAATAAAGTGCTACATGGTAACATTGTTTCAATGAAAATTTATACTGCTATCAACGACATTTACCGCTTATAAGTTTAAACTTTACTTGCCAGTTAGTTCTGTTGAATTTTTTGCCTTTTTATTGATTCTTGTAGCTGGGTGAGCTTCTTGTGGATTCTAAAGTTTTGAACTTGTTGAAAGCTTTGATCTTTTGGCTCCTCTTATTGATGGCAAACGTTATAATTTGTGGTAGTCACCTGCAGCATGCAGTTTTGGGGGGAAGATGTTGAGTTAGAATATGGTAAGAACTAAGAATGGAATAAGTCTGCTTTGCAACAAGCGGAGCAATGTAGGCAGTCTGTGTTCTTCGATGTTACTTCTTCACTCTGCATAGATTGGTGTGTGTTATTTGAAAACTTGAACTTATAAAAAGGCTCAAAGGTGTCTATCTAATAATTAGAATTGACTTTTTTTTGTGACCTCACATTCGGTACATAACATTAACTTCAATTTGGTTTTGCCATTGTTTTGTTTGAGGAACAAGCACTTTGTCGCCCAGCCGCTCAAACAAATAAAAGTATTAACGATTTGAGATTGACAGGTTCGAGTGACGGGACCTGATTATCTGCGAATGACGAGTTAGAGACAGAAAATAAGATACAAGCGATTTTTACGTGGTTCCATTTTAACCTCAACGTGAGATCTCAACTCACAATTCACTAATTTTTTTATTTATATTTTACAATATTTGGTAAATTTTTACCGCTTTAAACTCTTGCCTTAAAATGGTTGCACAAAATTGAACTCCAAATCGTCCAATTCCGGTCTTCAGTCTATAAAACAGACCTAGCTAACACGTTAGGAACGCCGCCGAAAAACGGTGGGATACTGAATTTCGAACGGACAGGAGGTTGGGAAAGCCACTGAATGAATTTTCGAAGAGAAGTTCGGCGGGTGGTGTCCGTTGGAGGCCAAGCGACGCTGGGAGCGCCAGTATTTAGGTGGACCTTGGTGCGCCAAAGGCAAGCGAAACTTGGCTTAACTTTCTTCTCATCCACGCAGCTCTTCTTCTGCTCCGTTCCTTGGTGAAGCGAGGAGTCACCAACAAGACGGCTCCCTTCTCCAACGATCAGTAGCTCCCGCGAGGACTCCTTCGTGGCAATCGCCAGGCGGGGAGACTCCAGAACTTGACAACAAGGTTCCGGCTAGATGCAAGCTTCTTTTCCTTGTTCTACACAGTGTTGGCAAAGGCTGATGAAGGTTCCATGCGACGGTATACCTCCAGCTTCAATCGATAGCGTGTCCAGAAACTTTCCAAGTAGGTGGCGGCAATGATGGTTCTATGGTCCCTCGTGACAGCAAGGCGATGAACAGCTCCGGCAAAGATTCCAATGTCCTTCGCGTGACTTCAAGCTCCGGCACTCGGCAGCGGCAAAGTATATCTCCTTGGCGCAGCGGCAATCCACCAAGTTCCAGCAATAATTCACCGCAAGGCTCCCGCTCTCCGAGGTGGCAAGGTGACAGTCAGCAAGGCATCTCGGCGAGGCGAGTGATGGCGGTCGTGCAGTGGCAGCAACGAAACTCTGGCGAGAAGCCATTGGTTCCCCTCCCTGCGACAGCTCTCTAATGGTCCAAGTCCAAGTTCCAAGGTCACCCTTTCAAGGCAACGAACGGGCAACAGTGAGAAGGCTCCTCTTGGGCAGAACTTCAAGATCGCGGCGTAGCAGACTCACAGCACGGTAGCAAGGATGGCAATGTCTGGGCACTTCTCCTCGGCCAACTCCACGGCACGATTCTCTTATTTCCACGCGGAGTAACAGCAGCGGCAGCGGCTACCAAGCAACTCTACGCGACGGCGCTTAACTGCAGACATCAGGTGGGTCGGCAAGGTAATGGACAGCCGTCGTGTGGTGGGAGGAACGTGAAAGTTTTGTCTCTGGGGTGATTTCCTCTCCTTGGCCGACCAACAAGACGGCGGGCAGTGACTCCTCGGCGTCGGCAAGGCATGGCCCTCCAAAGCCAAACTCTCCAAGGCAGGGTTGCTCGTGGGTGTTGTCAGCTCTATCTCCTCTCCACGACACGAACTTAAGACCTCCTTGGCGGGCAGCATTATGGCTATTTACAAATTCCGGCAAGCCTTCACGGCTTCAAGGCTGGGCAGCAAGGTAGCAGCGGTAACTCGGCTCCGGCTCTCTCCAAGGTCGAAGTGGGCGGAACAGCAGCTTCGGCGAGAGGTAGCGTTCCACTGCGGCCGTAGGGCTTCTGCAGTGACAAACTCCAAACAGCAGCCGCTACGTCTCGTTGGAAAACTCTAGTACTCTCCGGCGGGAATGATCAGCAACGCTCCAGGGGTCTTCACGATCACGGTCCGACAGTGATGAAGCGAGGCTGCAGTGGCTCCTTTCAGCAACACTCCTCGGCCCCAGTAAGGCAGCAACTCCTCCCTCCTAGGCGGCCAGGATCTGGACTCCGAAGATATTGCTCCAAAGCTCCAACATTCTTCTCTCCCAGGCGTTGCGAACAAGCTCCGGCGGTGCTCCACAGCTCTTGAAGGGCGCTGCAAACAACATCTTGGGAAGACTTCACCACGGCAGCAGGACTTCGTGACGGCAAGAGATGGCCAAGCCCTCCGGTGCAAGCTCTCCAAGAGGGACTCCCATCCAAGGCTTTGAAATGGAGGAGGCTTCTTAATCCCTTCTCAATAAGTTTGTTTGTTGTAGCAATAATAATATAAGGTTCGCACGTTATTTTATAACAAGAGATTGAACAAATTTCGTAATTGGGCTGATTGCATGGGCTTGGCACAATTATCATTTTTTATCTATGGGTTATACATTATTAGTCCTTAAACATTGTACAATCTGGTGTTATTAATCTCTAATAATAGGAGTTTCTTTCCATCTCAATCCAAACTCAGAAAGCCCATTATGTGAAAAATGTGGATTGGGCCACGCCTAACAACACTAGTTTCTAAGACCAATATATATATCAATAAATATAGCAATACAATTGCATATGGCCAATGCCAATACATTCTAGTAATTGGTTCAATATATCAACTTCCCCTGCACACCAAGCACAAGAGATTTGATTGACATTGCCTATCCTTTTCATGGGAATTCTGTCTCTTTGTCTGGCAGCTGTCTTCACCAAATTGAAAGCACAAGATTCAATGTGGCAGCCCAGTTGGGTGCTTCAGAATATCTGGGAACACTATCTCAGCCTTTTTGGAAATGGTAAACCAGTCTTCACTGCAAACCCTTCATAATTTAGCTAATCAAGTCAAAAACATAACTGGTTTGGACATGAGATCCACTTTTCTCGTTCATAATTATGTATTATCAAGGCTTAATGACCACCCTGGCTTTCAAGAAATTAAAATATTTTACAACACTTTAAATTATAATTATCTTTTGCGTCAGTACTTTCAGTTCAACAAATCAAATGATTTATTCGCGACAATAGTTTAGTTGTGACAAAATAAAAAGAAATTTTTGTAGAGGCCACGTCATCGAAGATTCATTTCAAGTTATTTGTTCAATATATATACAAATTTAAAATTTCAAAATAAAATAAGATTTGGGTATCATCAAGCTCAGGCACACTGTTCACTTTTCATAAGGAACCATTATAATTCCAATGTTCTTTCTATCAAATAATTTCTCGATTTTAAGTAGGGTGAAATTTAGTTTTAGTGAATGTTTTTTTATCCCTTATCGGATGCCTCAAAATACTCTTGAAATTGGCATATTAATTAATCATACTTGGGAAAAAAAATTATGTGTTTAATCCTTGTAGCTATTATTTTGAAGGTGTGTTATTTATTCACCCAATACTCACTACAAGAAAGGCATAAAGGGTGAGTGGACAATGTCTGCTTAGAATGGGCCCCACGCTCAACGTGGTGAGTGGACCCACAAGGGCAGCGGACGTAAAGGGTGTGGCCCTGACAGGCCAACAACTCATACCCACGTGGGAATGGGTCCCACAATTGCAGCTCTTTCCCCAATTTAGATTTTCGGAGAGATTCTCTTGCGGGATAATATCGTTATATAACCGCCTCACGCCGTTACTTAACGGCGACCCGATTCTCTCCCACTTGACTTGACTCAACTTATTAGCCCTATCCCGCTCAAAATTTGAGAACTCTATGATTGCCGACAAAATTTTATTTATTTTAAAGTTAAATAATAAAAGTTATCAAATCATTATAAATCCTTGATAAATATTTATAATAAATAAATTATATTCGATCTATATTAATCAAGTCATACTTCTTGTCATGATAATTTTACAAATATTATTAAAATTTTTTAATCTATTACATTTCCAAAGTGGAGGAAGATGAAGACAAAAAATTATTCAGTTCAAAGACCTCAAAGACAAACACCATAATATTAATAAGCATGAAGAATTTGATAGAGGTGAAGAATTTTATGGTGGGTATACTTATGGTGGATAAGTACTTGGTACATTTATAAAATTTCTTCAAAAATATGATATTATTGCACAATGTACTATATATTTCTTATCAAATTAAAATATAATAGCAGAACAAAGAAATAGGACTTTACTAGATATTATGAAGAGTGTGTTTAGCAACTCCTAACTTCCTCATTTATTGTGGATAGAAGCCCTTAATATGTTACATCGGGTTCTTACTAAGGCTATTTGTAAAACATCATTTGAGTCATTAAAAGGTTACAAATCGAGTTTGAAACATATGCATGTTTGGGATTGTCCCGCTAAAGTTATGGTTTATAATTCTTAAGAGAGGAAGTTGGACCTAAGGACTATTAGTGGGTATTTTATTAATTATGCCTAAAAGTTCACATGTTATAGGTTTTATTATCCATTAAATGTCACTAGATTTATGGAATTAAAAAATATAAAATTTCTTAAGAATGATGTGATTAGTGAGAGTAATTAACATTTAAATTTAATTTTTGATGATAATCATATTAAAACTACTTTTACATTGGGAAATAAACTACTTATTATTAATAATATATATCTCAATTATAAGAATGTTGAACAGTAAGTAATGAAGAGTCACATCAGGCTCGAGATGCTCTTGTATACTTAATTAAATAGGATTTACCACTATGATTCATGTATAATGCTCTTGTTTTGAAGTATTAATATTTTAAATAATATTATGTATGGTGATATATGTTGGGATCAAATGAGAGAATGCTAGAATTTTATTCTAACTTTATTGATCCTTATCATTTATAGCTTATATATGATTATTCTTATTTATTTATTTATTTATTGTAAATATTTATCAAATCATATATTTTGTCATGATAATTTTACAAATACTTTTGAGATTTTCTGCCTTCTAAAATGGTGTGAGACAAAAATAGAAAATTACTGAGGGACCCTAAAGACAAACACTACACTGTATTTATAATTTCTCTCCTCAATAAGTCATATGAATAACTCTTATGACAGATAACTATTAATTAATTCAGAATACCGAAGGAAGTCTTGCGAATAAGAAAAGAAGTATCAGAATACGAAACTTAATTATACTACTAATTAATATATTTAGATAATTATATATAAAATATATATATGATAAGGACCACATAAAGTTAGAATAAATTTCTAACAATCATATGTATTAGTGTTCTTTCAATTTAATTAAATAAATATTTCAAAGTAATGTAAATTATATGTTTTCAATTTTAATTGTTAAAAAGAGCAATATATTTTAATTTTATATATGTTTTTATTTGTTGAACATAAAAAGTATAATTAATGACTTGGAATCAACTATGAGTAAATTCCAAGTTGATTCCACTCCATAAGAATTTCTTGAGTTTTGAAAATATGACATAATTACTGGCTTGATTAAAGTTGCATAACTCTAAAATACTCTATTATATTTCATTTTGGTACTTGAGCATGGTTTCCACCCCCCCCCTATTTTTATGAAACTATCATTCAATATGCATTGCTTGAGTTGACAATTTATATTTTCAATGCAAAATTGATCTATTTGGAGAAAAATAGGTTAAAAGTGAGAAACTAGTTAACTTGTTTTTTGTTAAACAATTCAAAAAGAGCAGTCAGCTACTAATATTGATCAACTTGCCCATGAGCTCTCATAGATGCCTTTGTATATGTTTTGTAAATAAAAATTAATTTAGAAATAAATAACAATAAAAATACAAATTATCAAATAATAGAAATCACAAATTGGAAATCATTAAGAAAATTTTAGTCCTATATTGCATTCAAAAGAAATCAATTCTCCTTGCTATGGTAAACTTAATAGAGAGAAAAAATACATATAAGGCTTATATTTGTTTATGATTATTAAAAATCGGGCTGGTTTTGATGGAAGGGAAGCTAAACTTAACGGTGGTTACAATGTGTGTGTGTGTGTAAAATGACGTCAGGCTGTCGTTACGAGCGCGCACGACTTGAAAGTGGGTTTGTAATGAGGATGAGAAAATCCGGGCATGTGCACTTAGCGCGTAGCGTGCGCGCGTGCGCACATTTTGCAACGCACAGAAAGCCTGCGCTTACTTTTGCTCTTTTTTCTTTCTTTTTTCCTGCTTTTCGCGAGTGATCCACAACACATGAATGTTACCGAGAGTTATTAAATTAGATTAATTTATTAACAATTAAATAATAATCGGTTGACTTAAATCGGTAAAAAACGATAGGATATTAGTTATAAACATATTATTTTAATTTTATGGTATGTATTATATTTTATAATATTTTTTTAGTTTTTTTAATTATTTGTAATCGGTTATTATTTTTAAGTTGAGTCAGGTCAAGTAAACTTTTAATTACGAGAATGTTACCGATAATTTATTTCCCCTTTATTCTCTTGACACGTTGCTGACACGTCCTCCTGTTGCCATACTGTCGATTGCCGCTGTTCCGCCCGTCGTTGCTACCCACCCATCCCTTGCCAGCCCATACTGTCCCCTATGCCCCCAGCCCTGCCCCGCTCCCCACCGTCACTGCCCACCCTGTCATTGCCCCCCCACCCCCCACGTCGCCGCCATAGCCGATCGTTGCTGCCACCACCATCGCCATTGCCACTGCTCTCCTACCCGGTCCACTTTGCCCCCCTCCCTGCCCAGTCTGCCTCGCCCTGTCCCCCCTGTCGGCCCCGTCCCCGAATCCTCCCACCCCCTGACGTCACTGTCCCCCCTTGTTGTGGCCCCCACCCGCCCATGTTGCTGTCGTCGGCCGCCGCTCCCTTGCCCATTCTACTCCGCCCCGGCCTTAGCGATCTAGGTTTTTTTTTTAAATTTCACTTTTACCTATACCTAATAGATTTACTAATTATCATTTTTAGGGTATTTTTATCATTTACTTATAAAAACTGATTTTTGTCGATTTAAATTGGTCGTGAATTGGCTGATTTTGGGTCAAATTTTTTGTATATGTGATTCACCATCTTTGTTGAATCGGACACTAACTAAACCAATTTGAATTGGTTGATTCCACTCAGAATCGGTCGATTTTTACAATTATGAGAAAAACATGAGTGCCTCTCGAACCATCTTTTCCCTCAAAAGTATATACTATTTTTGTCGTAAAATTAAGCTTCTACTTTGATGGTATGCTTGTTTTGTTTGATAGAATATAATAAAAAGAAAAAAATGATATAAGAAAGAAAAAAACATCTTTTCAAGATTGATCCCGATGCTGTTAAGGGAAGTAACGATGCCTTACGCAAAAAGAAAGAGTGTACCATTTCTTTTACACATTATTTTCTTATATTAATTTAAAAAATAAAAGAATAATAAATAATTAGGATTAAAAAAATAAAATCGATGATTCACTCACGGAGAACCCCCCATTTCCATATTAAGCAAAAAATAAAAAATATTTTCTTTATTTATATCAAGCTCAAGTTTCCTTCTTACATGCGCACTCTCCCAAAAGCACACACTTTTCCGGGGATGGTATTTTTAGGAAAATAAAAGAAATTCTATGATCCATAACTATCCAATTTTTATACCTATTTTTAAACACGTGTGTTCTTGCATTTTTTTTTCAAGATTTACGTGGAAATTATTTGTGAAGGGATATTTTTGTGGGGTCTGCCTCATGAAATCTGTTTTTTATTCCAACACATTTTATTTTGATCCGACCGCTCTAATTTTCCAAAGTTACACTTTTCTTTTCTTTTCTCTCATAATCCATCAATCCAAACAAACCATCCAAATTTGTTTTGAAAACGATTCATAATTTAATATATAATACACATATTCCTTAATGCATGCAAACAATACTTACCTCATCATTCTAATTAAACCTCATAATCAATGCCTATACAAATTACAATTATAAAAAAACATCAAATGCATTCCAAATTTTTTTGTCTATTTATCCTGTATCTATAAATAACGTGGGTAATCCTTAATTTGAGAAATTTATAGGATAGATATTTCAAATCAATTTGTAGTTTGTAATTAAGCTAATTAGTTATCATGAATTTATCACTTGTTAGTTAATTATGTTTATCAAGTTAAAGCCACTATTAGACAAGAACATGAATGTGCAATCAAACCACTAAATACAGATCTAATCAATTAATACCGTTAATTTACTCAATCAATTTTAATAAAAAATTACAAAAAAAGACAGAAAGCTGCCTTTTGAAGCCATTCAAAATTCAAATAACAAAGAATAAAGCCTTGACAAGACATGTTGAAACTTAAAAAAAAACAAATATTTTCAAATTTAAGAAAGGTTTAATGGAGGGCTTCCTTTTTTTTAACGTAATCTCACCCGCAACATTACAGCGCCAGAATCTAAAACTCCCGCCGTAGACTTTTCAAAAAATTATTTCCAAATTACAATAATACCCTAAAATTTATTATTTATACAATAGTCTACATAGTTGCAGCCACCACTGATGAGGGCAATTTAGTCATTTTACTCCACAAAGTCCGCCGACACTTCTTAATGTTATTATATAAAAGAGATAACGCCTTTAATGTTATTATATAAAAAAAATATCATCTTAAACTTTATAAATAAATAACAAATTATTTTTACACTTTAATGTAAATATTTTATAAAACAATAAAAAAATTACTTATTAAATCTAAAATAATTTGGATATTTCTAAAGGAGCGAGTATATATTTGGCCTCCCAATTTAGGATTCGTGAAATTGTGTTCCTTTATTTATATTTATTGATGACTAAAGTTATAAAGTCTAGTAGAACATCGTAATACATGAGATCTTTCAAACAAGGTAATTTAACTCACACACAACACAAACTTACTTAGAGGCACATATTGATAAAATAATCATAAATTATTTCGAGGAGAGTAAGATTTTTGTAATAACTTAGCCTAATTAGTATAAAACTGTGCTAGATGATGAGAATATGTTTAGATAAATTTAAATTAGACTCAAGAACTGGTAAAATAAATTTTTTTGATAATTTTTTTTAATATGGGTGGAAAATAAGATTTTTCAAGTTAGTCTCACATCAAATATATAATAGAGTAAAATCTAATATATTAGTAAATAAGTACTCAAAATATTTAATTTAATTAATTACTTGTAAAGAAATAACAAAGCCCACTAATTTGTACTAATTTGGCTAAACGGTTAAGGATTTTTATTGGGATGATAAACTTGCAATTATTGAATCATTCTCATTGGTATAATTGGATGATTTAAATATAATTCACAAAATATATGTTGATAATTTACATTGTAAGAATTAGATAATTATTTTTACTCGTAAATTTAAGTGATTCATATAATGCGGATAATTTACATTGTAATAATTAGATAAATATTTTTTACTCATAAATTTAGGTGATTCATATACTTGATGAAATGTTAAAACATCTTCAATAAAAGGCTTCTCTTTTTCATAGGACATGCATTTTTTTTAATTTTCAATGAATTTATATGTTTTATCAATATAAATTATTTACAAAAAACAGTCTAATTATATTTTCTGTCCATCCAACCCAGTTGAAGTTGTAACTATCGACTATATAAAATATGAAGGTAAGAATATAAATAATATCAACATGAGATTGAGAAACTAATTAAATTATATCCGACATCAAATTTATAAATAAAATTAATTTTAAATTAATAAAAAAAATATTCGACTTGTCCACCGAATAACCCTAATTATATATTTGACCCGGCGTGGAGGGAGATCGCAATAAATGAGTATTGGAAGGGAGTGAGTTATGTATGTTTGCTAACAGGCCGTATGGCCCCGGGTCCACCTGCTCTTACTATGGTGGCCCCTCCCCCACCGGTCCACTCAATCATTCTTCTTGTGGTTTGGTCCAAAGCCTCCAACATTGTTTAAAGCTAATAATTCACACCTAAAAATTATTAACAACCATGATTATTATCATTAACAATAAAATAGATTTTTAACAACCCTGATTAGGATTTAATCATGCTGGATATTAGTGTACATTGCCCCCAAATTCGTAGGTTTTAGGATTTTTAAATCCAACTCGTTGAGATTATTATTATAAAAAAAATAATTTTCTAAAGAAAGTGTTTTGTGGTTCAAAGATTTAAGTGCACTTCGTTAAAAAATCATTCATGGTTAATTTGGGTAATCATTTTTAACGGGTCTACCAAGCCAAACCGAACAAAATCTAATAATCAAATGGGGATATACATATTTTAAGAATCATATTTATCTCAAATTTATAACATGAAACAGATTAATTGTCTTATGAAGATAGCCGATGGTTCAATGTGTCGAAATCAAACCAATCAAGTTGTTAGTGTGAATAAAAAACATAAATTTTAATACGAATGTGTCATTTTATTTACTATTTATTCCATCATCGTATCCTTGAAAATTGCTAACCTACATAATTATGATTGGACATCTAACAATTAATCAATCCTAAGATCTAATAAAACGGTGACGTTGATGTAAAAAAGTTTAAGCTTTAATTGAAGTCTAAATGAGTGAAGTACTATCAGACGTCAATGTGATTGACATTAATATTGATTTTTTAAAAAAATAAAATCATTTTTGATTAATAACACCATTTTTTTTCCAATAGAATTTTTACACCAACCCTAATTATGGTTTAAACATGCTAAGAAAATCAAGAAATATTTAGTTAATTTTATATCAATTTTGAGGATAAATACTGACTATAAAAGTTAACAAATTTTTTTATTTTTTAAACTAACTTTTATATTAAGAAAAATTCATAATGCTTATTTTAAGTCATTTTTTGAAACCTATAAACCCAACATAATTTTTATATGATGCATTTAATGGTATTAGATTTAATATAAGCTCTTAGATTACAAGAATAATTAGATGATAATCAGGAAACAACTAGCCATTAATTAAAATGGATCATTAATTGATTCTGTCTAATATTTTTATATCAGCACTCTTGAGTTTATTAATGACAATATCAAAAATTTTAAACGAATACTAATTTAATCATTAGGCACTTATAGCCATAGATCATTGATCAAAATCACCAATCCAAGGCGACCAATCCAACGGACTGTACGTATCCCCGTGTCAATCAATGATTCGATAAAAATCCGGCAAACCCGCTCCCGCAAACCCGATCCGCAACTCGACCTTTCCCAGACGAGTCCGACCGAAAGCGAAACACACCTCCTGAATTTACCAAAAAACCCCTATCAAAAACCAAAAACCCTACACAATGACCCTTTAGTACCGACAAGAGTTAGTGTCAAAAAAGTAATTTCACATATCCCAATTTCCAACTCCTTTTCTTTTTCTTTTTTTAAAAAATAAAACCGAACCCATACCAACCCCCAACCCATCTTCTCCGGCGACGGCTGCCGGAGCCCGGGGAGTCTGGCGGCGGAGGAGGCGACGGCGGCGGTGGCGGGGAGCGAAGAATGAGAAGGAGGTGGTGGTGGGAGCAGGCGGGCGAAGCACAAGCCGGCGGCGGTGGTGGAGGCGAAGATGGGGAATTGCGGTACGAGGGAGAAGTCGGCGGTCGTCGCCAATGCTCAAGGTCAGAAAATTCTGCTTTTTTTCGCCTTCTTCGCCGATATTGGTCTCCTTTCTCCCTTGTCCGACGGAGAATTTTTTTCCTCCACAAACGATAGTGGCCCGCATGTTTTTTGGTCGATTTGTTTGCTAATTTGTCCGTTGATTTGAAATTTGCAGTACGGTTCGTTTTTTTTGTTTAAATGCAATGGGTGAGCAAAGTTGGGTTCTTTATGGAATCGGTGCTGTTTCAGTGGTTTTGGAGCTTGTTTGACTGTGATTGACGGTGCCGGATTCGGTTTCTGTTCTTGTTTTTGTGAATGTTTTGCTGTTTTTTTTAACGGTTTGGAGAAGGGTGTGTGAAAATTAACGACTTTTTGACGAAAGGAGTTTCGCTTCCTATTTTTGTGAAAGGGAAGATGATACTCATTTCTTGATGTTCTCAGCATTTTTGTTTCTTTTTCTAAGAAACCTAACTTTTAGATTACGCAGTTTTGACTTTTTTAGCTTGTTAGCAACTGCCCAGCTGGTTGTGGATGGGAAATTTTACTTCTTTTTACTTGTTAGCAACTACCTTTACAATTTTTTTTATTATAAGAAAAAGGCAAATGGAAAATAAAGGAGGGAGCGATAAACACCTTTGAGTTATAATTATGCAGTAGTGCTTTGATGATAGTGATGTTTTGCTTATCAGCTCATATGGGCATTCCGTCTTGTTGGATCTGGAATAATTTCCCCATCTTGGGTATTGTTTGAAATTTGTTGTTCGAATCGCCCCAAATGTCTTTATCATGTATGGAAATTGGTTGTTGCAGTGAGTATTTTCTTATTTTGTAAACACGGTGCTTTTCAGTGCCTAACACTGCATATACAGTAGGGGAATATGCACAGAAAATTGACAACATAGCTTGATATTTGTGAAGGTTAGTGACTAGTTTTTTTGGCCTTTTCCTGAACAGTAGGTCTTAAACACAGGTGAAAGGTTACATCATCTTATTTATTGTGGTAGAGCGCTCCATCACCACTTTATTTGTATTTGATATTTGTTAAGGGCTCCTTGCAATAAGTTCATGTGTTGTAGTACCATATATACGATCATGTTAATTTGTAGGACGAACTGATGTTCATGGTGTCTAAAGAATACCAGTTAAAAAGTATTGTTTGAAGTTAAAAATGCTTATGCCTAACTTCCGTTCATTTTGTCGTTTGTTTTTTTGGCTAGTTCAACAACTTCAAATGTTTGCTTTGTCTGCTAAAAGCACTCCTGCCGAGAAAAGCACAATCGATCCTTTTCTGATCTGAGCGATCCTTCAACCCCACGAAATATTGAAGACTGGAGAAAGAATTCTGTGTTGTACACGAACATAATTGCTTTCACATTGTTTGAACTTGAGACTATTACTAAGAGCTTTCGATCAGACTATGTCCTTGGTGAGGGTGGTTTTGGGACAGTGTATAAAGGGTATATTGATGAGAATGTTAGGGTTGGCCTAAAGTCTCTTCCTGTTGCTGTCAAAGTCCTTAACAAGGATGGCCTTCAGGGGCATAGAGAATGGCTGGTGAGTTGTGTACCTCCTTTTTTAAGTAAGAAGCTAGTAAGCCTATGGTTTTATTTACTTAAGCTCTATTTATACCACGTTAGGCTCAAATTTCTTTGGCATTTATTTATCAGACAGAGGTGAACTTTCTGGGGCAGCTTAGGCATCCCAATTTGGTTAAATTGATTGGATATTGCTGTGAGGATGATCATAGGCTACTTGTTTACGAGTTCATGTTTCGTGGAAGTTTGGAGAACCATTTGTTCCGGAGTATGTGAAATCTCTTTCCTCTTATAATGTATGTTTATGTGGTGGCTGTGATTTCTTGCATTATCATATTTTTTAATGAGGGCATTATGTGACAATAAATTTGCACTTGCCATGAGATATGAATTTACCGTAGCTAACTCATTTAGTTTCTTCTGTTGTTGGTAATCAGAGACTGCTGTTCCTCTCTCATGGGCTACACGAATGAGGATAGCGCTTGGAGCTGCTAAAGGGCTTGCTTTCCTTCACAATGCTGAAAGGCCTGTCATTTATCGGGATTTCAAGACCTCAAACATATTGTTGGATTCTGTAAGTGCTACTGCGTTATTTTTTTGGAGCTTCTCATTTCCACAGTTTAGTTTTTTCTTTCTTGTTGTTGTTGTCGTTGTGTGTGTGGAAGGGTATGATTTTATTCTCACTTGTTTCCTTATAACTATTTCAGGATTATACTGCCAAACTTTCTGATTTTGGACTTGCAAAAGCTGGTCCACAGGGAGATGAAACTCATGTGTCCACACGTGTAATGGGTACATATGGATATGCTGCTCCAGAATATGTGATGACAGGTTTATTTATCTGGTCCTTTTCTTCAGCATAGTGGAGAAACTTTTATATATTTTACGAAACATAATTCAGGCTTTTAATTAAATGTGAAAAAGTGTCTTTGTTGCTTGCTCAAGATTTTGGTATGATATTTATGCACATGGAGCTCACCTTTAAGCAATGTAGCTGTCTCTTTCGTCCGGTCTAAACTTTGGCATGTCCCTGGTTTTTTGCAGGGCATTTAACTGCGAGAAGTGATGTCTACAGCTTTGGTGTCGTTCTTCTTGAACTCCTTACAGGGCGGCGGTCTGTGGACAAAACACGACCAAGCAAAGAGCAAAGCTTGGTGGATTGGGCACGCCCAAAACTCAATGAAAAGAGGAAAATGCTGCAGGTAATAGACCCAAGATTGGAGAGTGAGTACTCAGTGAAAGCTGCTCAAAAAGCATGCAGCTTAGCATATTATTGCTTGAGCCAAAACCCCAAGGCTAGGCCACTTATGAGTGATGTTGTTGAGACACTGGAACCCCTTCAAAGTACCACCGGTGCCAATGACGGTCCAACACTCAGTCCCGGGCTTATTGGGGTTTCTGATTTTAGGAAGCAGCAGAAGTTTGCAGGGAATGGAAGAGGATGCAGGCCACCGAATCACCATTGCTCCACTGGTGGTCCTCCAGCTTGCAGGGTGAGATGATAATTTTGGATTTCCTGTTGTTTTTTTCTCCCTTCATGTTCAATTCCTACTGCAAAATGTAAGTAACAAAACAGGTTGGAATGTGTTTGTGGAACATGAAGGCTGTTTGTGACAATGTCTGCTGCATGGTGCCCTGTTGTATGAAGATCTGTATCTTTTAATACTAAGGTTTACGCCGACGAAAAGTAGCTGAAACCATGTCAACCTCATTTTAACCGTTCTTTAGGTTTATTCTTATATTGCTGTTACCTAGATCCTTCCCCAAATGACAAAAATGAGACATTTGACTTGACGGATTCATTGTCAGCAGAGGTGATCAAACCCTGCTCAGGCTCTTCTCAGATAATAGATATCGAAAATTTTCATTTTCTGTTTCTCGTGTAGAATTTGGATGCGCTTACAATTCATAAACTTTTATCTTTGCAAGTTCATTAAAATGGTTATTTTTCTTCCAATCTGGTCTCAAATACTTGGGACGGGGCGGCATTTGCCATTGGTTCAGACACAAATGTCTGGTATAGTAACCTATGACAAGCCTGAATAGAAGAAGGAAAACTCACCCTGGAAACGTCGTTTTAGAATGTAAAACAGAAATTGACTTTGTCACCGCACTCTGTACATGTCATTTTTCTTGAATATCATAAAACCACCCTCCAGGGTACTTTGTTTATTAAGCACTGACTCTCTCACTTCCATTGACCTGCTTAACAATGTCGGATAAAGAAGCCTGAAAAATAATATTATATATTTCAGAAAATGAGTCCAAGAAAATGGTAATTTCAGTATCATTAAACACACGGCATCGCGCCCTCGAATCCATTCCCAAGTGCTGGTCTCCATGGCTTCCATATGCGAGGAATCCTCAGTCTCTATTTTTCTACATTTTAACGCTGGCAAATCATCACCATGAAATTCAGAGCTTCTAGTTTTCTTTTAACTTAAACTCGGGTCTCCACCAATGTTTGGCAAAAAACTATAATTTATGAAATTTCATGAGGGAATGTAACAAGGATCAAGTTACGGCACAGATTTTTCATATATGTTCTAGCAACTCATCTTTTATGCGCTTCAACCTGTCAGTTGTACCAACTTTCGCAACAGCAACCTGAATCTGACAATATATGTCATTTGTCAGTTCAATCTCCGTGCAAAATCGAGACCAAGAAATTACATATCCTGCTGGACCAGCTTCAAGTATGAACTCCAAAATGTTCCCTTCCTTTATAGGAGCCGCTTTTCCTGGAAAATTCTAGGAGAAAAAATAAGAGTTGGGCTTTCACCCATATTATGGTGATAGCAAAAAAAAAGAGCATTATATGAATCACTTCATTAACAAATGTCTGCAAAAGCATTTCAAGTTGACTACCTTCAGCTGTTAAATAAAATGAGAGCACGATCAAGGTTGACTGAGTTTAAAAGCAATTCAAATTACATAAATTGAGTACAGAAAATATTCCCGCCACGGGTTAAGTACAGAAAATATTCCCTCCATTGGTTTCATTGGTATGACTCAGATACCAATAATGAGAAAATATTTGTTGATCACCTATTCTAGTTGATGCACTTCCTGGCATGTGATGAAAACCCAGATTTCACATCTTGTCAGATGCATTTCAAAAATAAATTTGCTACCTAAGAAATTTACCATAGCATTTCTTTTACTGATTAATGCATGTTCAGTAACCTAGTTACTACAAACAAAAGGAATATGCAGGTGAAGAGCGTACTGCAATCTTCTGAAATGTGAGACCCGCCATCCACATTTTCCAAGCAGACAATTTTACTGGAGCTAGTTTTCACACGGAGCTTGGAATTTCTCTTCTTGCACGGATTGTTTGAACAGACTGCTTCCCCATCCAAAGGGAGATTAAGCTCTTGTGAAGAGTGCTTAATGCGCTCAAGAAATTGATCCCCATATTTCACAAGAAAGTGCTGGATCCACATGTTTATTTTACAGGTATAATGTTAATGTAGAGACAAAATAAATAGTCATACATGGTAACAAGATTTTGCCTCCGCAGATGATGTTCAAATGAAGGAAAAAAGAAAGCTAATAAGCCAGAATGTTAAGAGCTGCTACAGAAATGTTTGAGACATGAAAGTAATTTTCCAAACACCGAAATCATGTTTTTATTCTCACAAGTTCTGCTTTTTGGGCCAATGACACGGCATCTAATGGACCCTACACTGTGACTATAGAGTTGGCTTGATGCAGAAGGGCAATAAAAAGCCATCTTTAAGAAGATGTGGTGTCCGAGGTTTGGGAAAGTCTTTCCCAGGTAGAAAGATGTTTTTCCACTCACATCATGAGTTCATTTCCTATCACTTCCCTGGTTCTACTTTGCTTTTTTCGGTGAGTTTTCAATTGCATATGTTAGTTCTCTAGGACGGGGTTGGATTATCTGTAACAGGATATCCAGTAGGACGAGACACATGTGTCTCAATTTTCCCAGCTATTACCACAAGTGGCTCACGACTTTCATTTATCAGCATGGCAATACATGGTAGGTGCTACAGCCGTGATTCATGGGCATTGCCGGGAACTAGGGTTTGGCTGTTGTTCCTAGGTTTCCTGCGTCCATGAGGGGGTAGGCGGCTATCCGAGTGGTGGAAACAACATATCGAGGCTAACCCGTGTTTAGTTGCAGGTTACAAACCGAGGTGCACGAGGCTGCCGAGTGACCGAGCATGGCGATGGAGCATGGCGTTGAGTTACAGCAATTGTGTCGGCACATGGGTCGGTATTTGGTGTATCGAGCATGTGGCCGAGTCCAAGTCGAGAAACCTCAAGTTGCTGTTGATTGGTGTTTGGGTCGGCAGATTGAAGTTGTGGTGCAACCGTGGACCGAGCAGGCTACCGAGCCGAGTGCATAGCACAGAGTGCCGAGCAGCTGCCAGTACTGAGCAAAATAGCGGTACTGCATTGTGGCACAGTACCGAGCACTGTAGCAGGCACGTGCACGGTTGTGCGCGCAGGTGTGCGCACGAGGAGCGACAGGCGCGCGAGCGCGCGGGTGCGCGGCATGGTGCGTGAGCACGCAGGTGTACGGGCACGCGGGTGCACGAGCGCATGACGATGCACACAGCGTTCGCGCGAGTGAGCGCGCGCAGGTGTGGGTGCTGGTGCGCGCGACAGTGCATGGGCATGCACGAGCGGCAGTGCTGGTGTAGTGCGATGGTGGTGGACCATTGCCGGCAAGTGATCGGTGAAGTGCTGAGGGAGGTTGAACCATGTCTGGACGTTGCTGGGGTCGAGCCGGTGGGCGAGACGGGATGACCAGCGGTGCAGCCAAGGGTTTGTGATGAAGCTTCATGGAAGTTGCTGGGGGTGTATCTTGGTGGAAGATATGATATGCATATCCAGGGACGTGAAGGCTGCAACAAACTTCTGAAGATAACCACAAGGCCATGGGGGTGAACCTGGACGTGGAGTAGTGTTGGGTGCTGGATACGGTGGAGATTGCAGATCTTTGTGGATAGAGATGCTGGATCCGGAGTTATCTGAAACAGAAGGGGCGTGGTGCATATCAACAAGGGGTTGAATGCTGGAAGCAGAAGATCGACAGATCAAAGGACAGACGTGTGTGGATCAGGAGAGGGATCGAGTCCAGAGAGGAGGAGAGTTCCTGAGGGTCCAGACGTGTTCCCTTGTGAGGGAAGAGCAACGGGGTGCTGCTGGTGAGAAAGGAGCGTGGAGTTGCTGCAGCCGGTGTTCGTGGTGAGCGCTGGAACTTCATCGACTTGCTGGAAACCAGGTACACGTTGTTAGGTTGCTTGTGTTGGCAATCGGGGTAGAGTTACTCGGGGAGTAATTCGTTGTGCGCCTTTGTATTTGTGGGTATATTGGGGCGAGGCTGTGGGGGCTGTCCACAAGCCGAGCAGGTGCTTGAGTGGAGTTCGAGTGCTTGTAAAATCCTTATGATCGGTTTAATGATATAAGGTTGGAGAAGTGTTTTCCCGTAATCTGTGTTTTGCTTGTTGGCTGGCGTTTAGACAGGGAACTTCTGTATCCTAGGTCACGGTCGAAGTTTACAAGGTAGTCAGTTGCGGTAACTGGTGCTGAGACGAGCAAGGGCAGACGACACGAACCCAAGATGCGTAATTGCTGGTTGGGCGATCGGGCAGTGCTGCGTGTGGTGCTGTTTGACTTCTGGAATAGCCTATCGGCAAGGCGTGTCGGTAGCCAGAAGTGCTGTGTCGGTGTTTGGTGCGGTACAAACACATTGTGATCGAGCGAAGGGTTGAAGGCAGCAACCTCGGGAGTGTTGAAGTTGGCCGAACACAGGTTGGTGTTTGCGTACAGGCTTCCGTAGTTTTGTTCAAAGTTGCGTACTTGGTGTTAGGCTGAGTGTTCTCGGGTGAGAATATGCCGCACGGACTGGTTAGGATCGAAAAATTTTGGGTCCTTGAATCAGGCCCGTGACAGAGGTATCAGAGCTGCGTTTACGAGCCAAGGTTCACGTACAATTGAGGGACAATATACATTCAACAGTTTTCGCTGATACGATCACATGGATACACGATCAAGTGATGCTCTCAGGGAGAGGGTGGCACGGCTGGAGGTGTTGGTTGGAGGGCCGACCAATGGTGAGGATAATAATCACACGGTGTTTAATCGGTTGGAAACCCTAGCTGAAGTGTTCGAACGGGTTGCTGATGCACCGGAATCCAGTGCAGTGCATGACAATGGTATGGCTGAGATAGTGGAAAATCTCAGGGCAGGTTTGGAGGAAATTCGTTCAGATAGTGGCTCTTCTGAAGCGGGCAGTACTCAACCAGCCTCAGCACTTTGTTGCTGACCAGGTAGCCGAAATCCCAGGAAGGCTTAAGGTGCCAGAGCCAACGAAGTTCAATGGAATCCGATCATCAAAAGATCTGGAGAATTTCATCTGGGAGATGCAGGAATATTTTCGAGCTACCGAGATTCCTACTCATAAGCAAGTCTCGATGGCCAGTATGTTTCTAACTGGCGATGCCAAATTGTGGTGGCAGACACGCACCGAGGACGACGAGAAGGCTGGACGTCCTAAGATTGAGACTTGGGGGAATATGAGGGAAGAACTTAGGAATCAGTTCTTGCCTACCAATACAGCTTGGATGGCGAGGGAGGCTTTGAAGAAGCTTCGACAAACTGGAACAGTGCGTGAATACGTCAAGCAGTTCAGCTCATGTCTTTTGGATATTCAGGACATGTCAGAAAGCGATAAACTCTTCAACTTTGTGTCTGGATTGCAACCTTGGGCGCAAGTGGAGTTGAAGCGGCAAAAGGTGCAGGACTTGCAGACCGCATTAGGTGCAGCCGATGCCCTAGTAGACTTGAAGACTGCTGCTGGTCTAGGTGGAGGTGACCGAGTTTCCAAGGAAGGCAAGGCGGTGGGGAGTGACGGGAGATCATTCAAGCCGAGACCAAAGGAGAGGAAGAGAGTTTTTCCTAGGGCCGAACCAGGAAATTCCCGGGTTGTTGAAGTGAGGCAGTTGCAGTGTTACACATGCGGTGGACCTCATAGGGCTAGGGAGTGCCCGAACAATCCGAAGGGGAAGATGGTGGCGATGCAGGCCGAGGAAAGTTCTGATTCAGGTGAGCCAGCTCGTATGTCGACGTTACAGATGATAGGAGCTCTGAGGGTTGAACAGCCTAAACGGGGAAGTTTGGGGTTGATGTATGTTCCAGTGACTTTGAATGGAAGACGGGTTTCAGCATTGGTTGACACAGGGGCAACGCACAGCTTTGTTTCAACAAAGGTGTCGGGTCAATTGGGACTGAAATCGAGGGTTACTACCAGCGGGATGAAGGCTGTGAATTCGCCGGTGAAGCAGGTTCAGGGTGTGGCTCGGGGAGTTCAGATCCGCCTGGGGAATTCAGCGGCCGAGCTGATTTCATGGTTGCAGAAATTGATGACTTTGAGGTAATACTCGGTAACAATTTCTTGGTGTCAGCTCGCGTAGGTGTGCTACCACACTTGGGTGGAGTGATGGTGATGTCCGGAGGCAGTGGGTGCTTCGTGAGGGGGCATAGCAAATCTACCGGGGTAGTAGATCCGGAGTCTGGCGTGGGGCTGCTTGCCGCATTGCAGGTGGTCGATACCGCGATGAAGCCAGAAACCCTAATGGGAGTGTTGTCTTCCGAGCAGCTTGGTGGGAGCTGCGATGACTTGGTAGTGAAGGCCAAGGCCCCAGCCCGGGTATCGGTGTGGGTACCTAGAGGACGTGTTGAGGAGTCCGTTGGGCGAGTTGGCAAGGTGCGTGTGGTCCAGCTGGGCGTGAATGAGTTGGACGATGTTGCCGTAATCCGGGAGGGAGATTTCTTGGAGGTTGCCAACGACTTCAAGGAGTACTACAGGGGTTACGAGAGTGAGCTAAAAATGAGCAGGGGTAAGCTCTATACTCTTGTTCGGGGAGTTCGTCCATGTGGTTGGAGTAGAACACCGAGAGCTCACTTCCATCAGTTGAAGTTACTAACTGGTGATGAGATGCCGAGGAGATCATCAGGTCAGGAGTACCATCTGACGACGGTGAGGTGTCGACAAAAGATCAGTTCTTTCCCGGTGTGCGAGGGAATGTTCTTACTGAACAGGGTCTGTATGTCTAGAGCCTTCATGGGGGATTCACGACCATGGCTGACCAAGGCTGCTACAGATCTACGACGGACTGATGGAGTAAGTGCTGAATCCGGGGTTAGGGTTACACTTACGGTGTTTGGTTTGCTGGGAGGTGAATCAGACGTCTCTATCTCCACTTGTCTAGAGAGACAGCCACTAGATGAGGTGAGTTCGTGTTGGGCTGATTACCAGCAGGGCTTTACAGGGAGGAAGAGGAAAACAGTCGGAGTTGTTGAAATACTGGCTGCATTGCAAAGTCTTAGAGATGCTTCGAGCCAGCAATTCTCAGGACCACGGGGAGTTGTATGGGCGAGTTGGACTCGAAATTTGGAGGCTGGAGCATATGGCCGATGTAAGCGTGTGGGGGTACATGCGAGGTCTGAGGCTAGCAAGACCGGGGATGATGCAATGGCGGAGCTGGGACCATGGTGCGGCGTGTCTTTGGTACATAGAGCGGGGACGGTGCTGTGGGAGAAAGTTATTCGACTTGTTACTGAAGGGGGCATTCCTTACTTCTGATGAGGACATCGGCTCTCATTGGTGGGGGAGGATGTTACAGCCGTGATTCATGGGCGTTGCCGGGAACTAGGGTTTGGGTGTTGTTCCTAGGTTTCCCGCGTCCATGAGGGGTAGCGGTGGCTATCCGAGTGGTGGAAACAACATACCGAGGCTAACCCGTGTTTAGTTGCAGGTTACAAACCGAGGTGCACGAGGCTGCCGAGTGACCGAGCATGGCGATGGAGCATGGCGTCGAGTTACAGCAGTTGTGTCGGCACATGGGTCGGTATTTGGTGTATCGAGCATGTGGCCAAGTCCAGGTCGAGAAACCTCAAGTTGCTGTTGATCGGTGTTTGGGTCGGTAGATTGAGGTTGTGGTGCAACCGTGGACCGAGCAGGCTACCGAGCCGAGTGCACAGCACAGAGTGCCGAGCAGCCGCCAGTACCGAGCAAAATAACGGTACTGCATTGTGGCACAGTACCGAGCACTATAGCGGGAGAGCGCGCAGGTGTGCGCGCAAGGAGCAACAGGCGAGGCAAGCGTGTGCGCGGGTGTGCGGACGCGCTGGTGCGCAGACGCATGGTGTGCGGTGTGTGGGTGCGCGAGCACGCGACGGTACGCGCTGACATTCTCGCGAGCGAGCACGCATAGGTGTGCGCGTAGGCGCGCACGCGAGCAGGTGCTGGTGCACACGATAGTGCATGGGCATGCACGAGCGGTAGTGCTAGTGCAGTGCGATGGTGGTGGACCATTGCCGGTAGGAGATCGGTGAAGTGCCGGGGAGGTTGAATCATGTCTGGACGTTGCTCAGAGAGGAGGAGAGTTCCTGAGGGTCTAGACGTGTTCCCTTGTGAGGGAAGAGCAACGGGGTGCTGCTAGTGAGAAAGGAGCGTGGAGTTGCTGCAGCCGGTGTTCGTGGTGAGCGCTGGAACTTCATCGACTTGCTGGAAACCAGGTACACGTTGTTAGGTTGCTTGTGTTGGCAATCGGGGTAGAGTTACTCGGGGAGTAATTCGTTGTGCGCCTTTGTATTTGTGGGTACATTGGGGCGAGGCTGTGGGGGCTGTCCACAAGCCGAGCAGGTGCTTGAGTGGAGTTTGAGTGCTTGTAAAATCCTTATGATCGGTTTAATGATATAAGGTTGGAGAAGTGTTTTCCCGTAATCTGTGTTTGCTTGTTGGCTGGCGTGTAGACAGGGAACTTCTGTATCCTAGGTCACGGTCGAAGTTTACAAGGTAGCCAGTTGCGGTAACTGGTGCTGAGATGAGCAAGGGCAGACGGCACGAACCCAAGACGCGTAATTGCTAGTTGGGCGATCGGGCAGTGCTGCGTGTGGTGCTATTTGACTTCTGGAACAGCCTATCGGCAAGGCGTGTCGGTAGCCAGAAGTGTTGTGTCAGTGTTTGGTGCGGTACAAACACATTGTGATCGAGCGAAGGGTTGAAAGCAGCAACCTCGGTGAGTGTTGAGATTGGCCGAACACAGGTTGGTGTTTGCGTTACTGGCTTCCGTAGTTTGTTCAAAGTTGCGTACTTGGTGTTAGGTTGAGTGTTCTCGGGTGAAAATACGCCGCACGGATTGGTTAGGATCGAAAAATTTTGGGTCCTTGAATCAGGCCCGTGACAGTAGGACTAGTAGGAGAGAAAATCATTAAACAAAGATATTCACATCGAAAGATATGGGGACTAGTCGGAAAGAAAAGCATCAGAATTTATATCTAAAGATAAATTCCTCTTCAATAACTGCCATTCAAAGTCCTAAATACAACAAAAGAACTGGATGAAGGAACCAAGCCTAGGTGCTTGGGGAAAATATGTTGGAAGCATATGATGTCCTAATTCATTAGTCACTGGAATTTTTAGATATACCTGATTGACACCATCAATATTTGCTAGTCGAACTTTAGTAGATGGCCTTATTTTTGCAATCTTCTTAATCGTTTGGTAACCACATATAGCACACCTGAAATATAATTGAACACAACGTGGACAATGGTTGAACAGTAGTGGCAATGGCTTTCTATGCACATACGAAAGGGAAGAATAATTTTCTACAATATAATTGAAACAAAGAGGCTCAACTGAACTTACTGAGCTGTTCCACTATATTTAGCAACCTCTTTCCTAAAATCCAATAAAACATCCAACATCTTTGCCTCCTCCTATAAGGATGTATGAAAATTGTCAGATACTAAATGAAAAGTAACAAAGGCAAATAAAGGTGCTACTTTACGGGCCTAACTAGGACGATGACATTGCCCCATTACAAATGATTCTGTTTTAACTAACTGCTGTTTAAACAATGCTATATAGCTTTTCGAAAAGATCATGAGAAACTTGAAGCATACTTACTACATGCATAATCATAATCTTAAACCTTGAGAAGACAATGTCAGAGCCACCTCATTCTCAACAAGATCGTGTAATTTGAAATAAAAATATCAATACCCAACATGGTAACTCACGAGAATTATGTTGAATAGATGAAATGTATTAACATGAGCACATGCTAACAAACCACTATTAGTAAACAAACATTGTGAAGTAATAAAAGATACCCAGTTACCTTTTTATTTGACCGAGAATAAATCCATCAAATGAATTCACCGAGTCCATTGTAATTTACCCCACAAAACCATAACATAGAAGTAACATTTTGTTGAAAAATAGGATTGAGAGAACTTAGATTTTAGGAAAAGTAGGAGCTAAAAAATGTACAATAATGTATTTAGTGTACTATTCATATGTAAGTGAATACCTGGGTATTTTGGTTCGTGGAAACATTTTTAACATTTAAACGATTTTGGCTCAGCAATGAGAGATCAACTTTGAATTCCTAGTTTGCAAATACAAAGTACAATGATGCTGTTGGCATAAAATACAAGTCCCAGCAAAAAAATGGCAGTTTGTGTATAAATTCAGGCATTAAGGAAGAGTGCACCTTCTCATGAAGTGATGCACCGAAAGCTGGAAAATTGGCCTAACCTTTGATAGTCCTTCCGTTATAATTTATCATCCGGTAAACTTCTACTTTTGTCCACAACTAGCATTTCATCAATTAATTGCAAAATTAATGGTGGGTAGCCAACATTATCTGATGCTCGGAGAAATTCCAGGCCAGTAGCACTGACACTATGGTTATTACAAACAGAAAAAATGCAATCAATTAGTCCATCTGCAACTGTGTTTAGAAGAAAGCACGCAGTTTTTACAAACAACCTAGCATGATATTATTCCTTTGTTTACCAGCTTTGTAATGATCGTCACCCAATAATTACCATATGAAGCCAAATTCTTTAATTTATGAAGGTACAAGACGTGAGAAAGTTGGATCCTTGCCTATTTGTATGACTTTGTAATTGCACAAATTTAGTTGAGGGTGATGAAAATTTGTCTTATTTAATAAATTTGTTTTTCAAACAGGATTTGTTTCATCAATTTCATCTAGAGACCAATAAATTGATAGTACAACATTCAAGCCATTGAATCTAATCTAGCTCCTACAAGGCCTTAAAAAAAATCATCTAAATGTTCCTATCAACCAAAAGATACAAAACTGAAATGAACCAAATGGCATGAAAATAAGAACTCTAATGCTAATACAAATAGGAGACAAGGAAACCACAAAATGTACCTGATCGTCCTGTGAATATCATTTGTAACACCCCAAATCTAATTTACACTCGTGAATCAAACCGGGATGTCAGTGGCCCTAGTTAGGTCGGCTAACCCGAACTCAACATGTGTGAATCTAATCTTGGCGTCTTAAGATGAAAATACGATTCGCCATGCATGGATAAATGCACAATACCCTAATATGATACTACATGGATGACATGTAAACTAATTTACACACCAATACAATTACGATCAAAATTAATAAAAATTCTGAAATAAAACGGACAGAGTCTCCCCTAAAAGTACAATTAGGGGACACCTTGTTAACAAAAAATATACAAACATATATGCATATATCAACAATTTCATTCACAAAGAATATATTCTACTATATACTCATTCTAAAGCTTGGGTCTCAACCCACTTGTATAATCTATTCACATTTCACATTGTATCATCATGTCTAGCATTTGATCACATCATATCACTATGTCTTAGTATTTAATCAAATCATTCTCAATATAATAACATCATAAACAAAATATTAACTACTCTATCGGCTAACATGTGTGTGCAAGCGACATTATTGTTCCTCCGTCCATGCTGGTACATCCAACTCGTGATTATCACCTTCCTATAATATAAAAACATGTCAGTAACAAGCGTTACTAGAGTAAAATATAACTATAACAAACTGGCTATGAGAGCAAACTCTCATATGAAAGAAAATATTCGTGTACTTCTCGTGAACTCTCTGAAGGGCACCTACTGAGGAGCCTCTAGGCTATAGACCCGATAGCATATCGAACTGTCTACTTTGCTGATGCCGCTTTTGGTAGTTTTCTCATTTCATTTTTCTCTGGTCCATCGGGACTACATGTATATCCTAAGCCCTCTCCTTACCTCCATAATTCTCCTGGCCTTGAGCACGAAGGCCGAGTATTCTCAGGCAGTCGCCTTTAGTACCCTTTCAACCACAAGTCCGGATATGCGTTCTACTAAATAGTATCTATAAACCTCCACGTTCTCCGGGTGTGAGGAACTCAAACGCCGAATTGTCAGGATCCCTTAGGAATGGAACAGTCCGCTCATTAATCCACAGCCCACTTTGAGTGTCACGGCATCCACTCATGGTAAATGCAAGTCGGTTTTCCCATCTCTCATCTCACTGAAAACTCAATAAAATTATATGTATAGGCCTGTGAAAGGATTCATATAATAGGCCCGAAGGCAACATGAGATGGATCTGAGTTTCGAAAACAAACTCGAGGGATTTCATCCTCGAGGGTTATTAATCCAAAAATAACGTGCGACTAAATGGCTTGCGTGGAGTGAGATACAATAAATCCACCACTCGGCACATCCTGCTTACCTGTAAAAACAAAACACGATGGAGTATAGAAATAAAACAAGAAGCGAGTCCTAACAGACCTCGTAGAAGCTCTAAGTGTGTCCTCGCCCCTAGGCGGCGAACTCCTACTCCATACCTGCACATCAAATCTAGAAGCTAACGCCCGCTAACTGAATGATACATTAACTTGACATGATCAACACACTCTTAACACAATCATCATCCATCACAATCAACAATGATCAATGTGAAAATAATTCTAACTCATCCTATTCATACCAATTTTATTGTGTTTTTCTAAGTTACGTCGTGGTCAATAAGCATGCTCAGATTTAATTTACCTCATTAGATCACTTACCATTCATTCACTATTAATCACATTATAGAATCATCACTTCATTCATAATTAGACGTTTATCATAACAATTAATCAATCCTATCATATTGTGCTAACAATCATCAGTTTTAAATAATTAACTTGGAGGTAATTATACCTCTCGTCGTCAACAATTGGCGACAGTTAGGGTTTTATCACGCGTCTCGGAGCTCAAATTTGGCGTCCGAAGTTTAATCAGGTTCAATTGGATGAGCTCTGCGAAAGATCCAGCAAATTCAATTTTTCAGCAATTTTTCGGCAGTTTTAGTGGTTTTCCGATAGCTTTCTAGTGATTTTCCGGCAGCAATCACTGGCAATATCTACTGTTGAAATAGCAGGGGTACTAGGTACCATTGGAACTGGCTCGGCGAGCCCGATGCGTCTACGATGTCGACGTGGTTGGCAAAGGTGGCGGTTTGCTAAAAAATAGCTAAAAAATAGCTAAAACATAGGCGATCGGTGGTGGGTAACTAGATCTAGCCGGCCTGGGAGGCGAGGGGCTCTGCTCCTATCGGGAAAGGTTGTGGGAAGGTCAGCAATGTCAAAGCGGTGACTAAATGGCAACGGCGACGGCTGTTGGAGGTGGAATCGACAACGTAAGCACGTCGCTAGGAGTGGCGATTCCCGAGCGATGGCCAGGGTGCTCAGGGCATCACGGCAACGCCGCAACGAGGCCTGGCAGTGACGATCGGTGGCAGGCCAGTGTCGGCGGCGACTGCGATGAAAAGCAAAAGGGGGCGGTGTGGCAAGGGTTTGGACAGGGAAAGAAAAAAGGGTCAGAGGGTGGTCAGTGGCAATATTGTAAATAAGATTTGACTCGACTCTGTCTCTAATCAAGAATAATAACTAGTTTGTAATAATTCTAAAAAATACAGAAAATAGGGGAAAATCCCATAAAATATATCACACACTATAACACCACAATGACATGCTCTCTAACTATTAGCCCACCCAAATTACCCCATAACGCGTCCTGATGCGATAAATGGCCTAAAATTAATTCTACAATCCACTATGTATAAAATAAAAAATAAACTTGCATACTCTCATATAGTCTAATAACTCATTCTTTTCTGTTGTATTCATGACGTTATCATCATATACTTGGGTATACATGACCCTCATGGCTCACACACGTGACCGGCGTTGGCTTAGTTCAAATAGGGCTGCTAAATGAGCAAGCGAGCCGAGCTCGACTTGTGTTCGAACTCGGCTAGAATAGTTCAAAGTTCGTTCGAACTTGGCTCAAGATCAAACGAATTTTTAACATACGTGCTCGAGCTCAATTCAAATATTTTTATGTTTTTCGAGCTCGACTCAAACTCCAATAATCTTAAACTATTTAATTTTGGTGAGCTCGAACCCGGCTCATTCGTGAGCTTGAAACTGGCTCGATTGTAAAGTGGAAAGTAACTCACTAAAAAAATAAAGTTAACATGGATTAAACCCACAACCTCCAAGTCTTCAACTTGAATACTTACCATCTAAGTTATCTCACTACTTTGATTTAATATTGTATATAAATAAATATACTAGTTACAATTAAACTTATTAATATATATATATATATATATAATATAAAGATTATATTATTATATTATTTTATCAAGTTGAGTTCGAATCGAGTTATGAGTCGATTTTGAGTCGAGTTTGAGTTATAACCGAGTCGAGTCGAAGTCGAACACTGCCTTGCTCAGACTCGGCTCAAAGGATTCGAGTACGAGTTGAGTTCGAGCTCGAGCATTTAAATGTCGATTTTCAAGTCAAGTTGAACCGAGCCGAACGCTTAATGCTCACGAAATGGCTCGCTCGATTAATAACCCTAAGTACACGTGTTCTGAAACTGACTTGACTCGAATCGATGGCTGAACCGATTGGTTCACAAGTATAAAACCCTGACTCGGATCATAGGTTTTACATCATTGACATTCTCCTTCAGATAACCTAAACAGTTTACATGCACCAATAGCCAATAGAAAGAATGATAAATTCCAATTGGATTCAGTAAGATAAACTTAAAATAACAAGAGTTTTGGTGAATGAAAGTCAAAAATAATGGAAAAGAAATTCAACATGATACTTGTTAAAATAGTCCCACATTTCTATATGAGATGGGTGATGCCTTGCATATTTGTGGGTTCCTACACCTTCAAAATAACTAGTTATTTTGGATAGAGGCCCATGGACCTACTTTAACATAATATCAAAGCCAACCCACCAATTATGGAGGCCTTCTCCTAGTACATTTGTCACATCTATATTAAGGTTCAAAAGAGGTAAGGACAGAAGATTTCAACCACATTTGTAAATGACCTAAAAAGAGGCACGAACTTACATCCACATATTAAAGCCCAAAGAACTTGCACAAGTGGGGGGATTGCTAGACCACATGGAAAGCCCAACGGACTTGCACGTGTAGGGAGTGTTAGAATAGTCTCACATTTGTATATGAGATGGGTGGTGTCTTGTATATATATGTGAGTTCCTACGCCTTCCAAAGTAGCAAATCGTTTTGGATAGAAGGTCATGGACCCACTTTAACAATACTCTCAATAAATATTGAACATTGATGAAAGAATCTAAGCTCTGCAAAAAGGTCATAGAGAATCAGGCTCTAACTCTACATACTAACAACTGAAGAACAAAATGAAACTTTTAAAAAGAAATTCATTAAGGTGAACCAAAAATATTAACTACAAAACTTTTTGAGAATTTTTTATGAAATGATAACTATTTTGCTTTGGTCATCACTCACACGAGCAAACAGTGACATGAGCCCTCTTTGTATTAAGTTTCCTTAATAAGACATAATAAATTATAATGTTTACTCTCAAAATGTGATATTGCTATTCTACCACATGTTATTGCATTAGCTAGTGGACAGATCACATAAGATACCAGGCTACAAGCAGGTGCATAATGAGATCAACAAAAGCCAAAATAGCTTACATAAGTCCCTAATTACCCATAAATGTAAATGAACATAAATTTCCTAAACATACCATTAGCTAATAATTAATCAGCAAGAGCCTTCGACCAAGTTGATGAGTAGCCTTTCCCAAGCCCATGTACAGGGAGCACGTCAAATCCATTATCGAGCACTTTCTTATACTAAGAATAATGGAAAAAACATAAATTCAGTGATTTTAAGGAGTGTCAATTTTTAAAACATTACTAAAATGCAATGAACTGATATAGACTTTCTTTCATAAAAGACTTCAAGCGAAATCAAACGTGCATACACGAGATCCACGAAGAACATCTATAGGCATATTCAGACCCCAGCGACCACCACATGATTGAATGCAAGAGAACAGTAAGGAAGCTTCTCTTGACACATCTTTTACCCTTTTAGTGCTCGTGCAGTATCACATTTACCGGGATATGAAAAATACTGGTGTGTAAGCATATTTGTGAACTGTCTACAAAATGTTATCATAAAAGAACAATGATGAGCGTGTTTTAATGTTTAAACAACGAATTAGAGGAACCTGGTGTCTATGAAACATGACTATGTCTACCAATCATGACCTTAAGGGGAAGAACAAACCACAGTTAGGAAAAGTTGTTTGCTCTCCAAAATATGCTAATTAATATTGTTGATGACAACTTGAAAGCAGGCTAAACTTTTGGGCTGCCATTAACGACTCTACAATGGCTTTTCTCTGGCTTTCCAGTTGTTTTACAAGAAAATGCCGCAAACAGTTATGGTGGGAAATTATGCTTATCTATTTGCTGCCATGAAACCCAGAAGCGAGAAGTTTTTTTCGTTTGTCTATGTCTCTCACACTTCGCATTTCTGCACAATAGAAATCAGCTTTGGCAAAATCACTTCTTGAATAGTATAGCACACGGGTAGAAGGTAGACAATTTCTACCACATTGCCCACTTACCTAATGATAAGCTCAAGGCTCTTTGGAGAGCCGTAATGAATGCACCTTATGTTTGGTTAATCAATTCCCATTCCAAAAGCAACTGTTGCGACCATAACTTGTATCTCATCTTGAACAAATGATCTGCAATGAGAAACACAAAAACCTTGTAGAAGTCATTCCCCAGTGAAAATTCTGACAAGTCTGCCTCCTAGCATGAAAATGCTGCTTATTCTACAGCATGATTATCTGCACCGACCACAGACTATGTTCTTTCATCTTTCATCAGTGTCATATTGAGAGTGGAAAACCACTGAGCCAATGAAATAATTTGAAAACATTCTTTTGCAAAGCTAATGTGTTATTATTTATTTGGGAATTGGGCCAATTATGAAAACTGAAAATTAAGAGAATCAAATACCTATGGGAGTCTATACGTGCTTTGCCAGACATTTGACAATGATAAAGTCCAGCAGTACTCCTGCTTCCTTGAGAGACGTGAACAACTATAAAACAAGTTAAATCAGAGATAGTTTCACAAATCAGGAGCCCATATTAGACAAATATGTAAATCCTGATATCAATGGAAAATTCCACAAGTCAACATAGTATTCTCAGATGAGGAATAGAATGGATAGGCGTTAAGTTCAATGTCAAGTTTCACTACCAAGAAATGCAATAAACAATACCCAGGTTGGAGATAAATGTCAAGAAGATATCATGGAACTGACAGATGACTTTTCTTGTCAATAGTTAACTATCTTCATAAATTGTTTTCATATGGTTAAGTTCATCTACTTTCTTTAGCTCACTCCTACTTTTCCATTCTTCTTTGTTCTTGTACAGTTGCAGTTTGGTAATTCAGTATACTCTTGACATATTTCTTTTAAGGTAAAGCACAATTTGCAACAGAAACTGCTTTCCTTTTTCTTTAAGATGTTTGAATTAACAGATACAACATCTAATTTTTGATATACACACAACAATGCTTCACGTTCCAGTAGAGAGGAATATAATAAAAAAGAGGAATATCAGACCAATCAGAACATCAAAATCATTTCACATCGTTTTTCCAATTCTTTTGCTCCTCCATCTCATGTTCTTACTTTACTTAGTTTTCTACCAGGTGATGATTGTTACCACTTCAGATGAGGAAAAGAGAAAGGGAAATAGATCTGTCATGGAGAAGACCAAACATGCTTCACATTGTCATATTACTTCAAAATCTAATAGTAAAGATAAAGTCCAATTCACGATAAGAAAGACAAGCCTGCCTAAACTTTTCGATAATTTCTAACCTCTTTCACTGTTGTACAATATATAACTGTGGAACCAGAATTAGCTGCATACTTGGTGATTTCTTTGATGGCCTCGTCCAGAAAAGAACAATTTCGAGCCAGAGGTTTCACACTGTAGAATAGATTTTTGCAATCAAAAGATCCAATGGAAATGTAAGGATTTTTCATCTTTATGGAGCGAATAATCTCCACACGCACCATAGAAGTAAGAAGCCAACAAAAGGTATTACAAGAAAAATACAAAAATCATATATTTTAGATAAAGAGGTTCACAGGTCATCTTTATTCGGAAGTTAAGAAAAATTTGACTAGTACCACTGCTTCAAAGTCTCTAAAAATGGTTTTTATTGGCACAATTATTATGAACTGATTTGAAGAAACAAAGATAGTAACCAAGAACCCACAAAAGTCAACTATCATCACTGTTCAGACTCTCAAAAGAAGACCCACATATAATACATACAATTACTACTGTAACCAAATAGCAGAGACAAGTTAGCTTATGCACACCTTTCGGTTGCAGTTGCTGTCAAAGCAGGAAAGGGTACATCACCAAGAGAGCCATGTAAAACATCCAGCTGCTTGTACTCTTTCCTGTAGCAGTAAACCCTTTCCAGAAATTAGAAAGCTAGGTGGATTCACATAATGACAATTAAAAGAATTTAAATAAGCCACCACAGGCCAAAATGGAAACGATAACAGAGATTTGGCTAACAGGAACGGAATGACCAGCCAGAAATAAAAAGAAGCATGTGAGAGAAAATGGTGGGAGCATTGGTGGTAAAAAATATGCACAGAGTGTCCATTTGGAGAAGTTAAAGAAATATTCAGTTGTGTCCTCTAGTTGACACCTTTCCTAGGACAAATGGTAAATCTTACACATTAAGACACTGAATAAGATATCAGCATAGACATCGCATATTATTAGTAAGTATTTGAGCCACAGGCTTATTTTTTATTTATTAATTTGAAATTTTGAAGTTGCAAACCAAATATCAGAAGAAAGATAGAGGTCAAGAGAAGTCATGTGGACCAAAGTGTTTGGATCAAACAGTCACAATACGCAAATTTAGTAAAAAAAGAACACAACTCTCTAGCTGATGCAGAAATTGATTATTTGGGAACAAAAAAACACAGAAAACCTAAAACTAAAAGTAAAAAGAAAGAATAAATTGACAAAAAAATTCCAATTAACTTGACCTGAAATCATGACCCCACTCTGAAATGCAATGAGCCTCATCAACAGCTAACAAACATATACCTGCAATCAGCATGTTCGACCAAAACCTGCAACAGCAGCTTTTCAGGGAAAATGATCCATACTGTATGTCTTGGAACTTTGCAAAACAACAAAATATTTAAAATAATGGTAGCCCATATGCTGTTGATATCTAATACAAGGAGAAGACATCAGAAGTGACATGAGTAAACTTCATACTTTGCAGGAAAAGAGCAAGCTTTTTCAGTAGTCGCGCACAAAATGTCAAATTGACCTTTCTCAGCACTTGACATGGCAGTTTTATCAGTCTGAGTGCTCCCAAGGTATTCTGCTTTTATGTCACTTTGCTTCAGACTCGTGACCTAACATCAAAACATCTTGTAACATGGATCCTGCACACAAGTTAACACATATAAGACCACTTTCAGGTATACCTGATCTTGCATCAGAAACAAAAGAGGGCTTATGACAAACGCAGTCTTGCCCGTGAGTAATGGTGGAAAGAGATAACTGGATACCACATTGTTAAAAGCAAGTAAGGTAAAAAGTACTCAAATTAATCAGGTAAGCAGATGTTTTGGTTCTCAAGCACACTAAAAATGCCGTAAAATCAGCCACACAAAAGCTAGGCTTATCAAATAACAAATTGATAAAAGAAATTGAAATACCAAATTATTGATGTCATAAACTTATTTCATATTGAACTAAAATGGATCAAAAGTCTAGAATTTAACTAGCATTCAAAATTATCCTAAACAGAAAGAAAATATGGTTCTTATGTAACTGGTAAATTTCATCTATTCTTTCAAGCAAATGTCAATGTGCCACAACAAAGGGAAGTCATCTCACTTCACTTTGTTTCCAGCACAGCAGTGCTTAATCGGTTTTATTGGACACAAAGATCAGTCCATTTTCCCAATCATCAATTCCATTCCTTGACGCAGCAACAAAGTTTGTACAATCAATACGAAAAGAGAAGAATTCCAATTTCGTTAGGATTGGAATTTCATAGAGCTTAGAAATCTTTGTCAGCAAAACCACAAATATGTGATCTACATTTTGATTGACTTCCTGCCCCAATCATAAGACTTCAAAGTCATGAGCTTCTGGTTAATAGCTATGCACTGATTCCGTCAATAAAGGTGGTAGGCGCTTTTTTCTTCTAAATTGAGCTCAGACTATTTTCCCAGACAGAGAACAATCATTACTTCCAAAACTGAATCAACTTACCAAATGCATTTCCCACTCCCAGTTGCCATGACAACCAAGCAGTCTTTCCCACCTAACACTTCATTGATTATCTCTTTTTGTGATGGCTGGAAGGCAAAGTGACCAAAGTACTCTGCATAACAAAAGATAATGAAAACATAAAGTTTTCACAACTCTTTTAAGTCTCAAGCTACCAAAGAAAGTGAAGAAAGATTCCACCTTCTTATCGAATACATCCTTCGCAGCAAAAGAAAGAGACAATACAAAGAAAAAGTAAAACATTTTTTACACAACTAATGAAAAAATTTTGCATTTCAATCAAGAAATGGCGGAATTAAACAACACCAATATACCAAAAAAAACACTTTTTTCTTTCGAGAAATGTAGAGGTCAGTCGAATCGAAATACGCAACCTTTAGAGCCGCCTCCATCGCCGTCGGCAGTCGTCGGTGGCGGCGGAGCTCGGCCTTCTCCGGCCGCGGAGTTGGCGAGCGACGGTGGCGGCAACGGCGACTCACTCCCGCCCTTTTTCTACTCCCTTCCAATCATATTTACTAAAAAGCCCCTCCTTTGTGGGCCCGCGTGATTGCACGAGTACACGGCATTCGACCGGAAACTCTTTTAAATCCTTAAAATCAAACTCGAATCTTATTATTTGAGTTTAAATAAGGCCGATATTTGACTATACTCAATTTATTATAATTTAAATTTGAGTTAAAATCGATTCGTAGTTTGACTCAATAATGTAATATAATAATATATATAATACCACTTATTTACTCAAAACATATTTAAAATCGTAAATAAATCTTATTATTGATTATTAATATAAATTCTAAAAAATAATTTTATTATAATAAAAGAATAAAAACTAATTTTAATTAACATGAGTGTGCTACCGACAGAAAATCTCGATCACAATAATTAATTGTTTATCAGTGGCTTAATTAAATAAAATTGTAAGGTTAACAAATTATGCATGTTATAGATTATATAAGAGACCGACTATAAAAAATATGGATAAGATACCAAAAGATTTATAGTTCATTACCAAGATAAAAATACATATATAAAAATATCATACCTATAATTGGGTTCCTATTGTTGACGGCATGAGGTATAATTACTTCCAATTTAATTATTCAAAATTAATAATTATTAGCACTGCATGGTAAGATTGATTGTTTGACATGATAAATACCTGATATTGGATGAAGTGATATTTGTATGATTTGAGTTGTGCTTAATGAATGATAATTATGTAGTTAAATCTTAGCATGCTAGTTGACAACAACTTAATTTAGAAAGATATAATAAAATCGATGTGAATAGGATGAGCTAGAAACATTTTTATTGTGATGAGAATTGTGGATTGTTGGAGTACAAGGTGAGCTCGACTCGCTCACTCGTGTGTGTGTGTATATATATATATATATATGTATTTAGGGTATATAAATTACCGAATAGATGGTATTATTGCAAAATTATATTTTAAAATACTTAAAATAATATTGTAAAACCTGCCTACTACTGTTCTGGCGACTTTTCGGCAACTATTGCCGGCGGGATGGCGATGGTATGGGGTACCATTAGCACCGGCTCGGTGAACTCTGAGGCATCTACGATGCCGACAAGGTCGGCGAAGGTGGCCGCTCACTGGAGAAAGGGCAAAACAGGGGCAGTTGGTGGTGGGTGATGAGATCCGGCTGGGATGGACTATGTTGGGCTCCGCTCTAGTCAGGGACACATGTTGGAAAAATCGCCCGTTTCCACTCGGAATCGGATGATTTAAATCGGATCGAGCGGAATCTGATTCAAATTTGGGGTGGAATTGGTTTTTGAATCGGTTTTGGATAAATTACTAAAATACCCTTAATTTTATATTATATAAATTATTTATACATGGGCTAAATAAGAATTTAAAGTTTACAATGATGTAAATACCCCTTGCTCTCCCTCCACCGCCATTGCCAACCCTTTGCTCCTGCAGGGTGGGGCAAGGCCTACGGGGGAGGCAGGGCTGACAAGACGACAGATCGGGGCTGACGGGACTAGGGTGGTAGGGCAGGGCAAATGCGCAAGGAGGGGGATGTGGCTGGGTGGGGCGGCGGGGAGTCGGGGCTAGGCGGGCCTACTAGGGGAGTCCGGGCGTGGCGGAGGCCGGCAGGGGAGCAGGGCAGGGACGACAAGGGTGAAGAGCGGGAGTGACAATCTCGTAATTAAAAGTTGACTCAATTCTGACTCAAGTAAAAAATAATAATTAATTAAAAATAATTTTAAAAAATCCAAAAAATATCATAAAAAATAATACACACAATAATATCAAAATAACATCAATATCTAATTTTTATATATTTATGTTATGAGTTGTCAAATTATTATATATAACACATTTGGACCGATTCAGACTAATTCAATTGAACCGATTCTTGTCTGATTTAGACCGATTTCAATTACGATTTCGATTCCGACTCCCTCGAAAACCGATTCTGATTCTGATTTTTGCACCCATGGTCGGGGAAGGTCGTGGGAGGGTCAGCGACATCGAGGCAGCCACTGGATGGCGACAACAACGGGATCAGCCACGGGAGGCGGCGCCATGCATTGACTTCATCGCATCGTGGAGGCGGGGCGATGGCCAGACGGCATGGGGAATGGTCGGCGATGTTCTGGCTGTTACTGGTCACGTAGATTGGCGGTAGTGCGGCGGCCGGAGGTGTCATTGGCAACGAAAAAGAAGGGAGGGTGGCATTGAGGGTTCGGGGGAACAAGAAAAAATGGGTCAGTGGCGATATCATAAATGTAACACCCCGTTTCGGCTCACCCGTGAACCGACCTGGAAATGTCACCGGCGACCGAACCGTTCGCTAATCTACTGGATTCGGTTAAGCCGACCCGGATCTGCCCTCGGCATCTCAAGATGGAGATGCAAACATGAAATGCATGAATGGGAACAATTGGGTTCTAACGGAGTCCTACATGCATGCCATGACGTGCAAGCAAAGACAAGACAAAACAATAAATGAGAAACCAAAAGAAAATATATACTACTACGGAAAAATAGACAGAATTTTCCCTAAAAGTGCAATAAGGGCCAACCTGTCCACGACAAGGGTATATAAATATTTTATCAAAATATGATAAAACATAACAATCTACCATGACATTCAATCATTGTCTCATTTGTTTTCACCTGAGCCGAGTCTGAACTCCAAGGCTCCCTACTCATTCAGATTTATCCATTCGTTTCATAATAAGCAATTCATCCAAACAAACACATCAAAATTATCATTCACGTAGCAATAACACACCATCATTATAGATTACACGTGGCAAGTACATGTGTGCGCGGTTCCGTGCTGCTCCTCTGCAGTCCCGACAGCTTTCATCCCTCGCATTTCTCACCTACATATATATAGAAAAACCGTCAGTAACGAGTGTTACCGGCCCGAAAAATAACTAATATCAATCTGGCACAGGAGAGCAAACTCTCCTGTTGAATGAAAACCATATACTTCCTCAAGAACTCTCATCAGGGCACATATGGGAGCCGTCGCCATCGGGTCGACAACGTCCCCCTTTCTTTCTCATTCTCATACCTTGGCCATTTCTCTATCGCTTCTCGCATCAAATCTCATTCCTTTTCGCCCTCTGCACCTTCCATATTACTCCTGGCCTTGAGCACGAAGGCCGAGCACTCTCAGGCAGTCGCCTTTAGTACCCTTTGAACTACAAGTCTAGACATGCGCTGCATTGCAGTACCCGTAAACCTCCACACTTCTCCGGGTTTGAGGAACTCAAAGGTGGAGTTGTCCGGATCCTTCGGGAATGAAGTGGGTTCTCCCCAGCTCCAGAGCCCGCTCTTCCGAGCACACGCCCTATCTGAAGGCGTGGCCGTCAGTAACCCTCATTCCATCTCTCACCGAAAACGCGAAAACTATACATATATAGGCCTGGGTTGGGATTTATACAATAGGCTCGAAGGCAACTTGTGGTGGATCTTAATTTCAAAAACTGACTCGAGGGATCTCATCCTCGAGGGTTATTAATCCGAACAAAACTGTTGGCTAAATGGCCCGAGTCAAGTGGGATCCGATAAAATGCCACTTAACTCGTCCTACACATGATAAATCAAATACACAATAGAATAGCGTACAATCAGAGAACGAGTCCTAAACAGACCTGGTAGAAGCTCCAAGCGTGTCCTCGTGCCTAGGCGACGAGCTCCTACTCCGTACCTACACATCGAAACTAAATACTAACGCCCGCTCATGATGCAGTCATACATCCTATATCACACATACATCCATCACACATCAATCAACACACATCAACCTATATCAATTCTAGCAAGTCTACTTAGGCTAGTTTGCATTAGATCATGATCATTACCTAGTTACCCTAATTAGTTTCTTAGCCTCCATTTTTAACACCACTCAATCAAACAAATTTCATATTTTATCCTTAATCAATTCTACATTTATATATATAATTATAACACACAATTCACCAATCCTAGCATGCAATTCTAATAATCAATACTTTTAAATAATTAAGTTAAAATAAATTATACCTCGCAAGATTCGTGGCTTGAATTCGGCACCCTATGGCGTCCGAAGTTCAATAGGGTTCAATCAGAGGGATTCGGCAGAAGATCAAGTGATTTCCGACGAATTTGGGTGAATCCAATTTTTCGGCGACTTCCGACGGTTTTTCGGCGACTGTCCCGGCAGTTTTCCGGCGGCTGTTCCGGTGGGGCAATCGAGGTAAGGGTTAGCACCGGCTCGGAAAGCTCGTCCCAATGGTAGTGACGGCAAGGGCGGCCGCAACGGCGATGACCGCTGGTGGCGGTGTCGAGTTCGGTCTGGGCGGTCGGTCATTCCGATCAGGCCAATGGCCGGCTTCGACAGCAGCGCTAGGCAAGGGGGAAACGTCGGGGAGGTCAAGGTGGTGGTCGTCAGGGTCACGGCGGCGGCTGCGCGGCCCGGACGGCGGCGAATCGACAAGGGAGCATCGCGGCTTGTGGGGTGATTCCGGCATCGTGGTGGTGAGATGGTGGCCGGGGTGGGTCGTGGTGGCACGGCGACGGCACGGCAGGGCGGGGCAGCAGTGTGGTGTCGGCGGTAGTGGCAGTGATACAAGCAGTGGTGGTGGCTAGGGTTTGGGGTGAGGAAGGTGTCCGGAGAGAGAAAAATACCCCCAATGGCGAACTCGTAAATAACTATTGACACGGTTCGAGTCAAAATAATAATTAGTTCGTAATAAATCCTAAAAAAATCTAGAAAAACATGGAAAATCCCATAAAATAAAACAAACACAACATCCAAATGCTATGCTCTATAACTAATAACCTACCCGAATATAATCCAACGGGTCCGAATGCGTTGTTCGGCCTAAAACTATTTCTACGATCAAATATGTATATATATATATATATATATATATATATATATATATATATATATATATATACGGCATACTTTCATATATTCTGATAACTCATTTCTCACCATCTTCTTAACGTTATCATCATATATTCAGGTACACCTGACTCTCATCGCTCATAACTCACAGCTGACCTCGACTCAGCACACGGTTCATGAAACTGACTTGACTCGAACCAACGATTAAATTGATTAGTTTGCTAATGTAAAACTCTAACTCGAGTCACGAGTTTTACACATGGGCTTATTTATGTATGTATTTTTATATGTGTATTTTTATCTTGGTAATAAAATGTAAATCTTTTGGCTATCTTATCTATATTTTTGGTGGTCTGTCTCCTATATAAGTCATAACATGCATAATTTATCAACTTTACAATTTAAATTAATTAAGACATGATATATAATTAAATTGTTGTGGCAGAGATTTTCTGCTGGTAGCAGACTTATGTTAATTAAAATTGGTTTTTATTCTTTTAATATAGTAAAATTATTTTTAGAATTTATATTATTAGTCAATAATAAGATTTATCTATGATTTTAAATGTGTTTTGAGTAGGTATGTGATATTATATATTATTATTATTATATTATATTATCGAGTCGAACTACGAGTCGAGTTTGAATTATAACCAAGTCGAGTCAAGTTGAACACTACCTTACTCAAACTCGACTCGTAAGATTCGAATTCGAGCTTGAGCATTTAAATGTCGAGTTTTGAGTCAAGTCCAGTCGAGCCAAATGCCAAATGCTCATGAGTTGGCTCGCTCAATTAACAACCCCAAGCTCATGAAATACATTTCTTGGTCCTTGATTATCATTTCATAGAGTTGTATGCGGGGCCCTCGTTAGTGTTCAGTACTCAGTAGGGCCTTCCAGGTGTTCATAACAAAATAATAATTGAATGTTAAAAAAATTGAATATAAATAAATCAAGATTTTTTTCCAATGTAAAATAAACACTTTCTCAGTATATGATGATTCTTTCAAAATTAAGATTAGTAATTTGTTTATGTTTCTTCGATGTGTGTGTAATTAATGTAAGAATGATTTAGATTTATGGTTGACAAATCAGGTCTTAGTCAAATTTTACAAGTCAAAGAGTAATTTTAGTACTATGGGCATTAAGTCACCGTATAAAAAATATACTCTTTTTAGAAAATATTAGAATTAACAGTTGACTAGAGGATTATTAGGTGAAAATCACAATTATTTTATATGCAAAATGCCCTAAATTTATACTTTTATATAATACATGTTATGATTTATAATAAGGTTGATCACTTAATTTTTCTTAAAATTTATATCATCATTGTCTAATTTGAAAATTTTTAGTTGGCAAATGAAAATTATTATTATTATATGTCTCAAGTGCTATACTAATCCATAGCAAAGCCAAGCCAAAAGCTTAGCTCCTTCCTTCCCAACTTTTGCTAATTTGTGCAAGGCAACCAATGACCTCCAAAAAATGCTACATCTTGTACCTTCCGATAGTGTATAGTGTGCAACCTTGTAGAGACGTGCATAGCAAATTTCTCCGTCCACACACTTTTTCCCTAATTGCTTAAAAACCCCCACGAAGCGGCTATTCTTGCTTCTCTCTTCTCCAATATGGCTGCTACTACTTCCATGGCCACCCTCTCCCTTTACAGCCACCTCCTCCTCATCCTCCTCCTTACTGCCACTGGTAATACGTTATCTCCTTCACCTCTTTTTCTTAATTAATTAATCTCTCGTTCATCTTCTTTTTATCAATTAAGTTGAATAATTAATAGGATCCGTGTCTCCAACCTCAATTATTCGATTAATAATAATAATTTCTTTTAATGTGCTTGCATATGTGTAGCTTCTAGTAAGGTGGCCATCTTCCCGGCCACGGGCGAGTTCCGGCCGGCGGAGCCAACCCGTTATCGACTTGTCGAACCCGGCAGCCACGACTCGGGTGGCCGGAGGCAGCTGGTGCCCTTCCAGCTCTGCCTCCTATGCCGGTGTTGCGCCGCGAACTCGGCCGGCAACTGCACCACCATGCCCTGCTGCTTCGGCATCGACTGCCAGCTCCCCAACAAGCCCTTCGGCGTCTGCGCCTTCGTCCCCACCGCCTGTGGCTGCACCGCCTGCAGCGGAGACTAAAGCAAGAGAGAAGATGGTAACTCATGATGTTGCTGTAGATTATTTGGGACACACTAGCTAGAATATGGCTAAGTTAGAATAAAGTGGAATATTGGGGATGGTGGTCGTAGAGGTAAAAGTGGTTGTTACATAACTTTTGAGCTTTGTCTGGGTGAAACAAAGAAAACAACAAGCTATACATGATCATTCGGAAGATATTTGTTGTGTGGGTAGAATTGGTGATGTTTGTCCTCCTAGCTAATATCGCGGTTGCACTGGCCATTCATGGCACTAGTACTACAATATCACTTCTTTTTTGTAAAATCTAAATGATAAAATGAAAATTCCATCTGGGTTCAAATTATTTCAGAGGCATAAACATAATTAATTCATATTCATGGAGTGTTTGGCCATTCTTTGTTTTAGAGAAGAGGCGAAAGATTTATCAAGACTTGTGGGGGAGGAGTGGTGGGAGGTTATATTTGAGTTTGGGGAGGGGTTGTCTGGTAGTGAGGGGAAGGAAGAAGAAGGTGACAAGAGCATAGGAGGTGGGGGCAGGAGGCCAGTCGAGGAACCAGATGCCGTGGCCCAGGTAATAATTGAGTTCCCAGCTTCTAATCCATTCCCCGACCCTTCTTCTTTCTTTCTTATCTTTTATATATACATATGTTAAGGGTGAGGAATGTGAGTTTGGAACTTGGTTTTTGCTTTGCTTTCATCTAAGCAGGGAATGTATCTTGTCTTTCATATATATATATATATATATATATATATATATATATATATATATATATATATATATATATATATACCTTTTTTATATATAAAAATTGGAATAATTATACCTATTTGTTTTTTATAATACCCAAATTATTTCATGTTTTTATTTTGTGACTGATCATTGAACCACAGTGCAATCTCTTCGGTGGGAGTAGATTTTGGCGACATATAATTGCCACCAACAAAATTTCGGTTGATTTTTCTTCATGCTTAAATTTTTGAAAAAACTTGTGGAATAGCTAGGGATATATATCTCAATCTTTCATAAGATTGCGTTCAAAAGATTGGTCATACATTGAGGCTTATATTTTTTATATTTGAAAGCCATGAACAAATATTTTATATTTTAGAATACAAATTTCTTATCAGCCTCATATGCACGAGTCACAACTCATAACTTTTATATACTCTTTGGCATTTTATTTAAAGTAATTTAATGGGTCTCACTATTCAAAGTCTATATAGATATGTTGAAAAATAAATAATAACTTAATAAGAGTATTTATAAATTTCAACTCAAGCTAACGCTGCTAATGATCTTTCATGTTAATTATGAAAGTAATTGTAATAAAAAATAATTTCAAAATACCTATTAACTATTGCATTTTTTAAAAATCTAAAAATAGGTTATAATGATGTAAAAGAAGATATAATTTTATCAACCTTCTATTTATACGTTCTACTTTAATTTTAACATTAACCTTAATGTGCGGAACTACTAATTGAAAATTGTTCAAATTAAATGTATAACTCATACAAACTATACAACATGCAATTCACCTTAATTTTCCCTATATATAATCTAGTTCATTTAATTTGGACGGTAGATAAGCATGATTACACGGTGATTTTAGTTAGACGGTCGTTATTGATTTAATATATTAAATGTTCTCTATATAAAAGATTTTTTTCAAATTGTCTGTAGCTAATTAAATACTTAATGAATAAGTGTATATGCCATGTTTTTGTCTTTCTTTGCTTTACCTATGCCAGCATCCATATGTTATGGTATAAAATACAAACATTAAGAATAAAACCATTCATTTTTTTGTCCAAGCATCAAACCATGATCTTGAAAAAAACAAAGAAAAAAAGGAATCTAACCGTGACTATCTCAATGTATATCATATATATGCTTGTCCCCCAAAGCAATCGCATAATATATAATTTAATCATGTTGCCCAAAATAACATTGCCGTATGCCAGATTTATGATATATATGAAAATGGTAGTATGGAAAAACAGTTTTTAGTAATCGCAAAATTTTGTTAGCAAGAATATTTTCACCACCAGAAATATTTTTTTTTTAGTCATCAAAATTTTAAGTGACAAAAGATCAATTTTTTATGACAAAAAAATATTTATTACCAAAATTTGCTATTGATTAATTTGACGATAGAACGGTAATAAATTATCATCGATTATTTTAAGCCACAAAATACGATAGTAAATTATCACCGCCCTGTTACCCAATTTTGGTGGTAAAATAGTGATAAAACGTCACAAAAAAATAATGACGTAATTCAGTAATTAAAATTTAACACCCTTTTTTTGTCAAATAATTTGTCACGGATGACATTTCAGTAACAAAATTTATAAAAGTAAATAAAAAATTGGCACGCCAACTTGTGGGACCAGCACGCCCAAGTGTACGTGGTGCAGCACGTGGGCGGCCCGAGCGCCCACGTGGCACGCGGCAGGCGTGGCTGGCTGCGTTAACAGGGACAGGTGGTGGTCGGTGCGGGGCGGCGGAGGCAAAGGTTGACTGCGGTGGCGGTCGTCACGGGGCAGCCGAGGGGCAAGGGTCGTGCAACGGTGGACCGCGGTGGCGTAGGTCGCACGGCAGACGAGGTGGCTGTGGACCACGGGGAATCAATGGGGGAACACAATGGCGTCGACGTGGGTACGGCGGAGCGCACGGTGGGCGGGGCCAGCGGTACGGGGGGCATCGGCAGTGAGGTGGGCCGCGTGAGGGAGCGGCGGCGCGCTAGGCTGCGCGGCGAGGGGAGCGGGTGGTCGGCTGCCCGAGGAGCGGCCGCGCTAGGTGGTGGTGCGAGGCACGGCGCGGCGGAGGTGAGCCGCTAGCAGGGAGTGGCCCGACGGGCCGGGGCGGCTGAGAACACATGCCTGGCCTTAATAAGCAGCGCGTACGGCCCAAAACTTTTGATCCACGTACGTGCAATAAAAAAATGGTACTCTTAAATTATTTTTTAATTTCGATGTTGAAAAGAAGGTAACAATTTGGTAATAAACACTTTGTCACCAAGATTGTCTTACAAATTTATAAAAATGATGGTATAATATTTCGTTGATTTTATGTCGTTGATTTTTACACGTGTTACCTCGATGACAAATTAACTTGTCTCCGAAATATTCAACGACAATTTATCAACTGATTTATAAAATGTTGATACGGATAATTTGGTGATTTTTTTATAATATTTTTTCATTACTGAATTTCAATGACAGACCGGTGGCAAATTTGTCGTCGAAAATTTCAATGACAGAAGATTGTTTTTTCCCATTAATGTTGATAATAAAAAATAAGTCTCATTGAGATTAATTTTGAAGTGATAATTTATTTATTTAATTTATCCCATTGAAAAAATTATATCCACTTAGGCCCAATTATATCTATGTAAATTGCGGCACACGAAGCTGGAATACCTAAAATTCTTCCTGCCCGATTCACAATATTTGAACCGTAGTCAAATTTTAGCAATACCCAAATTATAGATATCATTAAAAATGGTAAGTATACAAATCTATATAATATGGTATATATGAAACCTATAATTCTATAATTTTACCTCTGATATTAAAAGTATTAACAATCTCTCTTGATATAATAATATATATCATACATCTTTACGGGTGTAAATCTATATATACAAGCACATGATTTGATCATCGCTCAATATATCAACTCTAATTAATAAAAATAAAGTAAAAAAATTTGGTTACAAAGAAAAATATATGAGATTTAACCGATCAAAATATAATAAAATGAAAATAATAAATTAAATTAAAATTTATCTCAACTATGGTTAACTACTCCTCGGTCCAGCCAACTTAGAAACTTTGAAGTGGAAATCCTAATCTACATCACATTGGCCACAACTCTACCTCAGGAACTCTCAGTTAGACTTTTTGCGGCTTGTCCTGTTATAGATCAATGGTTGACTTCATTGTTCTATGACTATGCTAATAAAACTGCACTTAAAAGTTAGACTTTTAATCTTGTACCAGAAAACATCTCATTGTAGTACCATGGTGGTGTCCAGAAATAATGATCAGTTTTCAGAAGGTAAACCCCATTTTCCACCACATGTACACACTAAGAAGAATGAGCATTAAGGTTGACTCTACTCAATTTTACATACACTTTTCATTCCCCTCGCTTCTTCTTCTTGAACTTGACATATTGATCTTTCAACTAAGTAGCTCCTTGCAGGTGAAGCCCTTATTCCCATCTTTTGTCCTTTCTCTGTTATTTTCATGGTTCCTTCTCAGTTCCACTTCCAAGCAAATATAATTGTAATGGGCAGCCATGGAAGTGTAACTCTTATGCCAAGCTAGTGGAGACTTCTATAAAACTATGGTGAAGGAACCCTTATTAGCAGCAAGACAATTAATGGGCAGCTTTTGGAAAATGAGCTCGTATGTCGTTGTATATGCTTAGTGCTTAGCAGCTTATCCAAGAAGGCATCTATAATTAACTGCCTTTTGATTAGCTAATGGTGTGATTTTAACATGGTTAATATATGGTGGAACAAGACACAATTAAATCATTAGCTGCATGGATTATTTATCCATGTATTGTATACTTATGACAAATACATTCTTCCGTAACCACTAATACTTTCATAGTACATGTATGGTCATTCATGAGATGGAACAACAGTGGAAGATCAACTTGACTTAGCTCATTCCCATGAACATTCCTTTGATAAAGATCTTCACGTAAACAATGTGTCTTATTCTTGTTCCTAGTTATCTGTCAAAGAATTATACAAGCTTTTAACTTGGATAATGCAATAAACAAATTTTCATTAGTGCCCACTAAAACAAAGGGCACTAGATCAAAAGAGTCATTAACTATGTGCTTTATTTAAATCATGCGAATTAACCACTGGATAATTGCAATCAATTAACCATTCCCCACTTGTCGACATTCTAATCTTATTTTATATCTTTTCAATTTATTGTTAAATTTAAAATTAGTGCAAGCGGTTAACTAACAACAGTAAGTACACAGTTTTTGAGTAATTAATCAAGCAGATTATGGCCTGACGCAAGAGTCTAAAGAGACGTAATTTAGCTAAAAAAGAGAAGATGACAAATCGAAAAATTTCACCCACAAGATACTATATTCTACATGATTCCTGTGTAGATAATATAACCATTAATATATGATTACCATACAAACTTATCAAAACCACAAGTAAGTTTATGAAGTAATTAGATATTTTTTCCCAAGTAATTAGGCTTAGTATGTATAGTACATATGAATAGTGGAGCTTATGGATATTTGGTACTGTACAGTCAGAGCATACATTTCTATACATCAGAACTGCCAATTAGACATGCCATTACTTTCGCTAAACAAATTTAGCCTTCCCAAGCAAAGATCCTTCTCTTTCATAAAAACCAATCTGGGAATTACAAACATGGTGCAAAAAAGAAGAATTTGGTGCAAGAAAGCATGCATAAATTTAGTTATCCACTACATATGACATAAAAATGGTGATGCATGAACCAACAGCATAACAGGCACGGAGTCTCTGGTTTTGCCAATACCATGTCACTCTAGCTAGAGATCGGCATAAAAGTTGATATAACTACGTAGCCTCTTGTCAAATGGTATTGGAATGCATTACAATAATCCCTAAACAAAACATATTGTTCACCACCATGGCCCCTTTCCACGTCCTCTCCATACACCCTTTTAACTACATTAAAACCCCTTCTCTCTCCCTCATTCCATGCATCTTGTCTACCCAAAGCCTCCCACATTTCTTTTCTTCATCTTGTTCATCTTCCATGTCGAGGATACATCCGACCCAGGTTGGGAGGCTGCCAAGTAAGGGACCTGTGAAGAGTGGGGATCATGCAGGGTCAACAGTTCTAACAGTGTGGAAGAAATCAAGCATGGCATTCCAAGGAACAGATGGGTTTTCTGTGTTTGATAAGCAAGGTAAGTTGGTGTTTCGTGTGGACAACTATTCCAGAAGAATTCGGTGTTTTGATGGAACAGTTGTGCTCATGGATGGAGAAGGGAGGTCTTTGCTTACCATGCGGCCAAAGGTATAAGATAGTAAAAAAACTTAGAATTGCTAGCTTTATGTATGGATATATTATATTGGTCAATCACTGCTAAAGTTTGAGCCATGAATATCAAGGACCACTTTGAATGGTTGTAAAAAGATAAGTCATGTTCATTGATAGTCACATTTTGCAATCCTTGAAGAAGAATCTGATTCTTTGATGGGACATCATATCATGAAGCTACAATGGTTGCACAATATCAATGAGCTTCTGTGACTTGTGTGTTTCTAGCTTTATTACATACGACTTTTTTTGTCGTTGTGGCTTTAGTATTAGGAGAATTAATAGTTAACAAAACTCAAAACGGTACACTGTTAATGACCCAAGTTCAAAGTTTATCCAAAGGTAGAAAAAAGGAGCTCGAATTAAAGGTTTCTCCATATATTTTTTCCAAGCACAAATCCTAAAAGGGCGATTATCCTAAAAACAGAGAAGTGGGTCGTGTTACAAACAACGTTAAGACGCTTAAATCAAGCTTTAAGGATCGAAAATGCAATAATCCGATCAAGAAAATTGATGTTTCTTTTGATTGTCTGCCACTAGAAGAACGTTGCATTAAGGTGCAAATGCGCATTCACAACTTATAATAACACTTATTTCCATGTGTCATGTAAACAGATTTTGAGCACACGACACCAATGGAATGGATTTGAAGGAGACGGAGACACCAGTTCGAAATCAGAAATCCCAGTTTTCTCGATGAGGAAGAGGTCAATATTCCAGAAATCTGATGAGGCACAAGTGTTCATGGGTGAATCGAGGCGGCAAGCAGCACCAGACTTCCGAATAGAAGGCAGATTCAGTGAAAGGAATTGCAAGATACTAACTTCAACCGGCGAGGTGGTAGCAGAGGTCTCAAGGAAGAGGGTAACATCCACAGTTTTGCTGGGTGAAGATGTCTTCAACTTGGTGATTCAACCAGGTTACAGTCATGACCAGGTAATGGCTTTCATTGTCATCATAGATCGCATTTGTCACAAACCAATGGCACCCATCCTGTGTTCAATATTGCATGACATGGACAAGCTTGTACAATCCTAACTGTGTGCCATAGCCATTAGTGAATATAAGTAGTACTAATGTATTGATATGTAAGAAAGATTGGTTGTATGTATCTGAAAGCTGACATAGAAAGGAATATTTTCTTCACAAATAATACAAAATGGTTGAAGCCTTGTAGGCATTCGATGAACATAAAAATTTTCTGTAAAGAAATATTGCTGAGATGGTACATATGGACGTAGAACAAAACAGAGATCAGGTAAATGAATTTAGTGGAAAGATGACAAATACTACAGACTGCTAGCTACCTGGCTTATATGACAATTTGAATCGAACATGAAAGCTGGAGAATATCTACACATGGCGGGATAAGTTTGCTCAAGTTTCATCACTCCAAGCTGGTAACAATGATACCAATGCGTCATAAAAGCTAGCAGCTGCAAGTCTCCTAGATGATAACCCAGAATTTTCCAAGTTCAATCAGATTTATTTTAACAGGTTATGTATCATAAATATTGCATCAAATTGTCGCATATAATCATTCTAGATAAGAAGAATTCCTGCATAATACTTGCTCATTAAAGAAAAAGAGCACGGAGTTGGTCAGCCTCCTCGGCCATTTCCTCCATAGTACTGTCTTTCCTGTCCTTGTCCAAATCCAGCTTATCCTTCAGCTCCTTTTCTTTCACATCCATCTAACATAAGCAAATGAGAGTTAATGTAAATTCATAGAAACTTTTGAGTTTGGACAGCGTCCACATAACAGAAAGTGATATATATGTACAGAATTATAAAGATGAATATATTCAGCATCGTTTCTTACAGCATCATAGATTTCATCATTTTTCTCAAAATCATTGGCTCTTGGTATCATATGGATGTGAACATGGGGCACCGTCTGCCGAGCATGTGGACCATCCTGCAAGGCAACAAAATGACAGTATCTAGTTGTTCACTTAACGAGCATAGACAAATCTTTGGGATGCGTCTATCATGAACTGAGAAAAATATACACTCATAGATCATAAAACCTATATGATTACTAGCAGAAAAATGTTGGCCGTGGGATGTTTTAATAAGATAGAAAAGAAAAGAAAGTTTAAAAATAATAATTTTACCTGTATAGCCAATGTAAGAGATGATGCATCATAATGTTTTTCCAGGCGTCCCCCAACTTTCTGTGAAGTTAGCCATAAATCACTCATTTCTTCAGGTGTAAGGTCAATAAATCGCTTCACTTCACGTCTTGGCATACAAGTACATGTGGACACTGTCAAGCAAACATAATTGACAAAAGCACACAATACATACTCTTGTGAGCGAGCATCCTCATGGATTAATGCCCAACATGTAAAACACAAAAAGCACAAATTAAGGCACAGATGTACACCTTGATGGAATAATTTGCAGAAATAATATTAACACTAGATAAGATGTCAAGAGAAAATAGGCAAAGCAAATGTCATCTATCATTTTTATCCTGTAACAATGAGTCATATGTAGCTCCCTGATCAGCGATCATGCAGACATAATCCAAAATCGATGAAACAAGTTTCGAAAACTAGCAAGAACATTTGTAAGTTTGTAACCACTATAGATACATGCAAGAAGCTTCATGTGCAGTACGATATCCATGAAAAATCCCAATTAGTTCACTCAAATGGTGTTTAAAACACACATATGACAGGCATACCATTTAGATAGAATGTAGAAGCTCTGGTCGGTGGTAAACTCTATGACTAAGAGATGATCAACTTTCCTTACAAATTTAACATGAAAAGAATTGAAAAAAAGTAGTAAGGCTTCTACAGATAAAGAATTAACCCATATGGGTCCTCTTATGCAGGAAGAAAACGGCAAATGAGCGTAGAAGCCATGAAGCAAAACATATTCATTTTAAAGGTTATGACCTGCACATTAAATGAAAATAGTTAAAAGAATGAACAAGTATAAGACAATTGAGCAGGCAGTACCCTGCAAAACAATATCTATATAGAGACAAAAAAATTGCAAATAATTTATTTATTCGAAAGCATTCATCCTCATTCAACATAAAAAAATGGACTTTATAAATAACACAATAAACGCACAAAAAAATTCTCATCTCTGAGGCAAATGGCAGTCTAAATTTGAGTGTTGGCATCCATGTGAAAGTATAAATTTGTGGTCTAAGATCAAAGTATCATACCACCAACCTAAACAGAATTAATATACCACAATGGACACTGTATTCAACCCACCTGCGCTAGAACATAATTACCACCAACTTCAAGGAGGAAAATCGCCAAAATGATAACTTCGTACCGATGCAAAATCAATTATCACTACAATGCAGCGTCTTTAAGATAGCCAAAGCAACTCTTTTCATATCATTTTTATCAACAAAATGATCATCAACATAAACCACCTCAAAAATCTATCATTTCATACAAAAGACAAAACTTTTACCACCAACAAAACAAGCAACAATTCATCTCCGGATCAAACCACTTCCTCATCATTCCAACATCAATTCATACCATAAAAATCACAAAAAAAGGAGGGGAAATTTCTCAAACCAGGCAAAATAGGCCGCAAGTTACTACAGGCGGGTGCTGTAGAACACCTCCTTCGCATCAATCTTGTACGTACCAAACGCATAGACCTCGCCATCGCCCTGCGACAACGAACTCCAACAATCAGACCAAAAATATCGCACCTTTTTGCACATTCAACAACAGTTCTCCATATTTGACATTACCTTAGACGAATCCATGCCTCCGGATAAGCTCCGGCGGAGGAGCCGGGGCCAGGGAAGAAGGTGCACTGCCCGAGTCACCGGAGCGCCGGCGGCCGTCGCCGGCGGTGGGAGGAGGCGGCGCAGGGTAGCAGGCCGAGTGCTAGCGTACGCCGAGGCGGAGTGGAGAATCGCCTCTGGGAATAGCCGGCCCATTATGTGTAAATGGGCCTTCCTTTTCTGGGCCTTCATTTTAGGCCCATTAACAAACAGTTCTTGATTTTGGTTCAAGGTTTGATGTTGTTATAGAATTCTAATTAGCACAAATACATTCACTTTAAAATTTTAATTTATGGAGATTATTATTGATCTTAAGTTATAAACTTAAAACTAATTGCAAGATCTTATATAATGAGAAGATCATTTCAAATTGGCTTTTTTTTCGTCTTTTTTCGCAAGAGACTCCAATTTCGAATAAAATTTAATATTTTATTGTACACAGAAATGGATAAGTAACGTATTTAGGTCATGTCTTAATTTTTTTTTTTTGGAAGGCTGGTTGATGATATCAAATTACATGCAAAATTGAATATAAAACTAAGTTCCTATTTTTGAAGCCCTTAATTGTTACGATTAAACGTTGTTATGATGTCACCTAAAAACATAAAAATTTTGATGAAATAAAAAAAATCTTTTAAAAAAAATAATTCAAACCAAAACTTGGCTCGCAGCCGACTGGCAAGTCAACTGATATTCTCAAAATATTAATGTCCCTTGAATTTTAACAAAACCTAAAGAATAACATAACAAGTTAGCATCTTTGAAAGTCACAAAAACCAGTAGGAGGATGCATTTGAAGCAATATAAACTAATCCCACTTTGGTTGCCTTCAACCTGTAGATCGCATGAGAGCTTTCCGAGGCTCTAACATGCCCAACAAACGTCATATGAGCCATGAGAAGCGTAGTCCATGGAGGGACCGGAAAAGAAGTGAATGATCAGGTGATGTTGCCTTCTAAATAGTCACCACACTACTCAGTTCTATTCACGAACCACAAAGAGTACCACATGTGTTGTTGCTTGGAATTTATTCATCTCAAGAAGCCAGAACCTCATGCAATGCGGTGGGGACTTGCACCATATAATGGGGCTTATAGCACAATACCATCAAACATGAAGGGCCCCCTTGTTGCCTAAAGAGAAGGCATAACACTGATTACTTCACCTTGCTGGCCCTTTGGCCTTTCATTCTCACTGGCCATCCACCAGAGAAAGGTGAGCAGTGGGATGTCTCCATCCATTCCTCTCCTACAACTGCCATGAAAAGACTGGGCAAGGAGAGGATATTAAGATATATTTGGGGTCATATACAAGATCTATATCTAAATCTGATTAAGTGGGTAGATGAGAGAAGGAATGTATATGTGAAACGGGTTGGTTGAGGGAGGAATGTGAGCAAAAGTGGGGTTCTTTTCCTATTGAATGGGTTGGCATGACCTAGTCGTTCATGTCAATGACCTAGTCTGGAAGCAAAGTGCAACCAAAGGGCTTTTGGTTGATTAATTAGTTCCTTATAATAGACCATACAGGATCCACTATTAACTGGGATGCAAAATACTCAATTTACTAGTTACTAGTTTCTTCTTATCCGTGTTTTAATTCCACGTTTGAAAAACTCTGGGATTTGGACTCGACTTATTTGGCCATGGAGTGGAGACAACTGGTAATTGACTCAACATTCTTCAATAAACTCAGAGTTATTTATATTAACTTTTAAAATTTTAATAATACAATAAATAAATAATAGCATGGAATAGATGTATTATATATTATTTCTGACTTCAAATCATCAAGTCGTTTAATTAACCTTTGAGTTTTTTTTCATCTCTTAAATTATCTTATTGAAATTTTTCCAAAAGCTTGGACTATCAGGAACCAATATAATTACTGTTAACCTTACCTAATGTACAGTTGCATGATGATGCCAATTAATGAAAGTAAAATACTAATTATATATCTATCTTCTAATCTAATTTTCTAAACTAATTAAACATGAACTACATGTGAGATCTTCCACATTAACATAAGCTTATACCCACCTCTAATATAATGTATTTAGCTCACACATCATGAGCTTCAAGCTGGTTGTGACCATGAAAAATAAATGTTATCATTTGGCTTTTGCTCTAGGTCTTGTTGCAAATAATGCAGAAAGACATTAGCAAAGCAGCTTTATTAGAGCTTTGTCATATGCTAAGTCTTGAGTGATTATTGTCAATTTGATAACTATGCATTCACCTTCTTCTGTCGGCCAATGACACCATTATATATTGGCTTCTTCTGTTTTGGATAATATACAAGTCTTTTAATTAACAATTCTTGATCATCAATTGAAATGTTTTATGCATGGTCATTGGCCAACGTTAGAAATACTGTGAATATAAGCTGCATATATTAGAAACTGCAACATTATCTCAACCTTTGGTAGAAGACAAAAAGAGACCACATGATGAACTCATGAGAAAATTGTTTTTAAATTATTTTATCTTCCATGTTAATTATCTTCTTGAAGATGAAGTAATTAATTTGTTTTATTAATTCGTGTTAATCAAGCACAAACTTTTCAAAATAATTAGAGTACAACAAAGCTAGTAAAAAATTTAAATAAAGATCAGTACTTGTTAATTAAGATCAAGATTAAGCTGTAATTAGGGTGTTTTGACTTTTTAGCTAGGAAAAAAATTATTTATAATTCATACTTATTCTCAAACAAATGAGATGATAGTCTAATAACTTTCGTGCATAATTTTCTTAATCGAAAACCCAACAACCAATTACAAGAATTAGATTTTACTAATGACATGTATATTATAATATTAAACAATGAACAAATTAAACTTTCATTAGTATGATTTGATAATTAAGACTCATATTACTCGTGGGCAGTGTATATTAATATAGTTTAGGCCATTCTTGTGTACTAATTCGCTGTACATACATACTTATGATAAACTTTAAACTTCTTAATTAAAAAGAGATTTTAGTCATAAACAGCTTCTAATAAACCAATTAAACTCATCCAACCAGAATAAGCTACAGTAAAGAACACCACTAAAAACCAAAAAAATTTCAACTTTTTCTTGAACAAAATCATATAAACTCGATTTCTAAATCCCACCATCCCAACCAACCTTGGACCAAATTTCCCCACCGCCCATCACATCGGTATTATTTTTTGCCCGCCACCACCGTGCAGTTTATCGGTGGTCATTTCGTCTACCTACCTACATTGCACTATATATAGAGGTGACCATGTCGTCGAGAAGCCAGAGCCAGGTCTTACCCTGTAACATACCATTAACCAAGTAGAATATAGCCACCGGAAAGCTCTTTTCCGGCAAGGTTACGATGCCGAAGGTTTACCCAAAAGCGGAGCCAATCTCGTTCGATGGCCGGACACCAGATCAACCGGCCGGAGAGAAGAGGGACGGGCGTCTTCGTCCCGTTGTCCTGACAGTGTGGAGGAAGTCCCTCCTGCTCACTTGCAGCGGCTTCACGGTGTACGACGGCGAGGGCGATCTCGTCTACCGCGTCGACAACTATGCCTCCGACGATCGGCGGGAGGTCGTGCTCATGGATGCCACCGGCAAGTCTCTTGTCACCGTTCGCCGCAAGGTATATGATACTGTGATCATCTTTCTTGATTATCTCAAATTAATGAAACATTGTTTATAATACAAAATATTTTAACGTAAGCGGTTTCTTTTCTTAACTGCTCGAAATTTGACGAGTAAATATTTTGGTATGCAGCAAAAATTGAGCATGGGAGACCGATGGATGCTCTATCCCGGAGAAGTTACTACTCATGCTCCCCTCTTCTCCTTCAAGAAGCACATGAGCTTCCGGCATTCGAAGCGATTAGCTCAGGTGACAACAGGCTCCGGTGGCCGAGGCACGGCCGGAGAACTTGCCTACGAGATTGAGGGATCCTACGGCCGGCGGTCTTGTGCCATCTACAACGAGAAGCGAGAGATGGTGGCGGAGATTCTTCGAAAGGAGTCAGTCGGTGGCGCCAATTTTGGAGACGACGTCTTCCGCCTTGTTGTACAACCAGAGATCGATTGTTCGGTGGCCATGGCACTTGTCGTTGTTCTTGATCGGATGTTTGGATCGTCGTCATCGTCATCATCGTTATTATAACATTTGCCCTTGCCTAATTATAACAATTATGTATAATAAGATATAAAAAAACAATATCATTTTTAGAGCAAAAACAGGTAAAGACCACAACACTTAGCCCTTAGCTATGTTTTTTGTAATGTTTTTCTTGCTTCCAATGGCAATGGAGTTTTTGTGAATTGCCATAATGATGGATTGACCATTACCCTCTAAAGATCTTTCTTTGTTGCTGAGCAATTAGTCTTTTCCTTCTTTTTTTTTCACATCCAATAGACAAAGAAAAGTAAAAAGAAAAATTGCTAAAAGAAGTCCATATTTGTTGTCATGATAAATATTAAATTCAGAACTTCAAATACTTTGTTACAAGGGTATATAATTACATAATAAGAGTTTATCATTCTATGTGAATATAAGATCAGCTACCAGCTACCAATGGCTCTTCAACTCAATCCACTCGCCAGTACATTTACAAAATTAAGGTCAGTTTGGTTGATGGAGTCCATTTTTTATCAACCAAAACATCATTTTTTACGAAAAAATGAGTGCGTGATATACATATTGCAATCTGAGAGCTAGAAGATTGGTATTTACAATCCAAGGGGTCTTTTCAAAATAAATAGCATTAAGAGCCTTGTTTCTTAATACATGTCCAGGCTTGTCCTGTTTTGAAGACATTTTATATATGATAAAATATAAATAAGATAAAAAACTATGTAATGGAATGATTATTTCCCTCTCTTTTGAAACACGATATCTCACGATATGTCCAGGCTTGTTCTTGTCAAATATTTGAGTAATGCTTGAAAATGATTGAGAAAAATAATGGACTCTACCGACGCCTAGAATCTAAAATTGCATAAACCAAACACCATTCATTGTTGATTCAATGTAGAATGAATTGTCATCAAATATATAAATAATAACATCAACATCAACCGGTTATCATAGATCATACACTGTTCACATCTATATCTTAATGTCATACTCCAATAATTTTGGCCCAAGACAAAGTTAATTAGAAGTTATAATCTTGATATTATATCTTTCAATTGCCAACTTAATTAGAAGACTTTTCGATTATTCTTTCAGTGTAACTTGATTATTATTTCATGGTAACCGCAATTTATCAATTTTACCCATTTTAAGATAGTGCACACCCACAATATTTGATGCAATAGATTTTAATTTTATAAATAGACCATTGTTGAATAATGAGATAATAAAAATATTCTAATTTTAAAGATAATTCTGATTAATTTTAATTATAATAATTTAATTTTTATTAAAACTTCTACTCTTCATTGGAATGTAACTTTTTATTATTATAAAAATAATTTAATTAACACCATAATATTCGAGATTAAATTGATTTGATTGGCATGCTTTTTCAGATGCCCTTAGCACAACACCTCTCACAATAGAAAATAATATAAAAACTTGACAATATATCAACGCATGCCTTTTAAAGCTGTAAGAACACCATAATAAAATATTTGTTACTTGAGAACAATATTTATAGCCGTCACTCGTTGCCAAAAATTAAGAAAAAAAGAAGAAAGAAGAAGGAGGATTTTTATTTTTCAAGGAAGCGATAGTTGTCCCTTCGACTGATGTATTGAAATGAGGAAACCTACTTTTTGGAAATTTAATCAAACTAAGGGATCTTCAAAACTGAAAACAAAAATTGGATGAACCAAAAATGACAAAATTAAGTTTTTAACAAAGCAGGTGACAATACAAAAATTGAAGAAGGTACCTCTTATTCACCTGACTGGCCTGGCCATATACACACCTCCAGTGCAACATGCAGAAAAAGATTATTAAACCACGGATGTGAAACAGATTGCATACCTGCTCTACCTCTACATGATAGTGAGATTTCTACATATATTACCTCTAAAATGGGGTTAAAAGTAAAAGAAATAAGGCAACCCTAATCATAAAATCTTATCTAATCACAGGAATATACATTATACGGTCAAAGCGTTGTAAAAAAATTTGCAGCCACTAAAATCAATAATCAAATTATAAACGACGGTGCAACCTACGCTAGCTGAGGGATCGCTGGCTTTTTCCCCACTTGGTCATATTGAAGTACAAAGTTTTGAGGGATCACTGGTTTATTTCCCACTTGGTCATACTGAAGAACAAAGTTCTCCTGCAATGTAAATTAAATTTAGATTTAACAGAAGTTTTAATGTAGAAAATTGACCACAAGTGAATGATAATCATTTAGACCTTAAGATGTATCTCCCATGTGTTGAGGTCAAAATAATGATAACTTCCTCGCTCATGGGTATCCGACTTTGCCAATGGTTCCATATTTGGGGGCCTAATTAGCCACAGCTTTATCTCTTTGTGATAGAACCACCCACGATTATACCTTCAAGAAAATAAAAAGAACGCCTCATCAAAAAAAAAATTATATTGACCCTTCTAAACATGGCAAAAACAACAAACATGTTACGTATTTTGCAGCAAAAAGAAATTATAACTCATAGGCTGCAAAAAACAGCAATTTCGCTTGGCCAATTCCTATGCAGAATCATGCCATTCTCCTGCACAAACTGCTCTATGATAGCCAGAAAATTAAATCATTTAAGCTCCTCCATAAACTCAGTCGGGAAATATGCATTATACAAAACTAAATTCAAAACTAAAAATGGTGTGATCCTACATATTGGTAAACAATTTAAGTTGTATTGAAGATTCCAAGTTTAACACAAACAAACCTCAAGTTCAGCAGGGACATGAAATTAATCCAGACATTTTTTAAGAAATATGTCACTTACGAAAGATACATCAAGAAATTGGATTAAAACAAAAAGAATACACGACTGCATACGCTCCATTTGAGAGTTGAATCATAAACCAGAGAGAAAGTGAGGGATCATACAGTTCATTAGCAGCAAAAAGCTGAGCCTCATCCTTTGGCATACTGAATAAAATCACACACAATATATCACATTAGAAACAGAAGCAAGTGATCGCCGCAAACAAAATATACATGTATATATAAAAAGCTTACCTGTAAAATATATAAAACAAGGCCTCAAGACGAAATTTCATGAAGTGGCCCCGCTGATATTAAAAAATCCCATTTACTTCAGACTCAACAAATAAAGAATAGTCACACACACACACACACAAAGAGAGAGAGAGAGAGAGAGAGAAGAAACAAGATGGCGTACATGTAAAGGAGGAGGCGGATTTGCATAATAACACCCTGGCACAACAAACTCAGGTTCTCCTTTAACAGAAGCCCATGGAGAAGCAAACGCTTTATACAAATTACCAGATGAATTTAAGTTGAGTCCTAACATTGTCAGGTCAATGCCACCAGCAAGAGAACTAAGATCATTATTCGCCTTGATAACATTGGCCAACCCCAACAATCCATATTTATCCGGAGGAGTAGACTGAGTTGTTGGGCCCTGCAAATTCTTCAAATTATGGTCTCTATAAGACTGGGTAGCAGAAGCTGACAGATGCTGCTGCAACCGAATTTGAGATGCACTATGCACTTGTTGATATTGCTGAACAAATTGATCATAAGACCTTAATCCAATGCTTGGAAGCCCACTTGTCTAAAATGAAACAATCAAAGGAAACAAAAACGTTTTCATCAGATCAAAATCAATGCAAGTCTTTCAGACACACACACACACACAAAGTATAATGTATCATCTACTTCAAAATAAAACTTTAAAAAAGCATTCACTTCCTTTTTCAAAAAAAGATGGCTTGACATAAATACAGGGCTAGAAATGCCACCTGTCGGTGAAATGACGAAGAAAATAGATCAGAACCTCCATGCAGATGATGATGATCCTGGTTGCTTCCATTTTGGAATGAAACACCACCTGAGCCACTAACATTAGGAGTAAGTTGCTGCTGCTGCTGTTGGCGAAGAGAAGCATAAGTAGCTCCTAAGGTGAAGCCAGTGGATCTTGTCATCTAGAAATCAAACAAATCATTCTCAGCCAGGATAGTAGTAAAGGTCTAAATTTCATGTTGCAAACATTGAAGAACTCACTGGAAATTGCTGATTTTGCATTATTGATACAGCATTTTCATGCAGTTGTTCTTTCTGGTGCATATCCATTGTAGTGAAGTCATTGTTATTGCCTGCAATAGAAAATTACACTATGAGAAACAGCTGTATAATCTACTCACAGTGACTGCAATACTTGATACCACCTTTAAACCCTGGCAAAGCAGGGAAGTCCTCATTTTGGATACTAAATTCTTGGTTCTGCTGAACTAAAGAACTCACGCCCACACCTTGCTTACGCATAGAACCTGGGGAGGAGGTAGAGTAAGCTAACTTCTAGCTATTATTGAAAAATGAACTACTTGCTGAGAAATATCAAGCACTTTAAATGCGTACTTAATTGCCCCTGAGGACTTCCGGCAGAACCTGGGCGTCCAGTCAACTGAGGAAAATCATTTAGATCAAATGGAGAGTTGTCATTAGAGTTTGGATCATTTAAGACTCCCAGGGAGCTTAATGTGTTGTTTCCTTGAACTTGGCTTTGTGTCAAAGGTCCACCAGATGAAGGATAAGAATTTCCAAGCATGGGAATTGACTGTGGCACTGGAGTACCAACAAGACAAAATAAATCAAAAGAGAAAGAAATAAATATTAAGCTATCATAGCAATCAATGACAATCAATAATATCATTCGAACTAATGTTTTCAATTTAGGATTTTGGTTTCATTTTGGCTAACTAGTTGACCAAGATAGTAGAGATATGCCGTAAAATGCAGAAATAACTTGTTAATATTCCTATCAGTGTTTATTTTCAAGTAATATTCATATAGCTCTTGTGTAAGATAACAAACATGGTTATTTCACATAGTGTTAGAGTAGATTACGAATAAACAAAACAAGCAACTTAAGCGTACAAGTTTGACATAAATAGAATTCATCTAACGTATTTGGTGAGGTCTAATAGGCATATAAGTTAACATAAGTTAACGCATGTCCATGCACACAAAGTTTTAACATATATGTAATTTTATCACATAAAAGTGTTGATGATGACTTCTATTATAAATGTTAGTTAGCTTCCTTCATTTTGAATTTTAGTAACTTATTTAATAGCCTCTGCCTAATTGTATAAAAGGGGCTTCATACCCATTCTAAGTCAATGATTTTGGATGAAAGCTTAAATTTCCTGTCCTAATCTCTTCTTTCCGGGTTTCTCACTCTGGCACACCTCTTTCACAAACAATTATGACTAGAAGTTTGCCTGAGTTATTGGCTCTGTCCTAACTGTTATCAACATCACTTACACATCCTTTTTACAAAGTATATATAATCTACCTTGTTGAAACATACCACTCATAACTCTGTTTTGTTGTTGCACCCCCAGGTTCCCTGATACACTAGTGTTAGATAAATTTATACGTGAAGAGAGGCCAGATACAGCTAAACCTCCACCAGAGCCTAAAGTCCTTCCTACGCTGCTGCCACCTCCAACAACATTTCCCAAAGAACTTGTAATTCGAGGGCTTGCATTGCCCAAAATTGGTGAAACACCCAGTCCTGTAGCAGAAGCAGTGTGAATAATGAAGGCATTGACATTGAAAACACATAGACATAAACAAATAATGATAATTAAGATACGATGCAAACTTAGTAGTTCTGTACCTCCTCTATTTGTAACACCTGAATATCCGTGAGAATTACTAGGAGACATCTACAACAATTTTAAAATCAGTTAATACCCATCTGATAACATAAATAAGATTATGCATGCCTCAAATTATATTTCAAAAACCTGAAGGGCCATGGGAAGATTATTTGATACAAATCTTCCACTGGATAAGCCCGCAGGTTGTTGCACACCATTCGATGGAACGCCACCCATTGCTGTATTTCTTGATGCAAGTGAGCCAGGCATGCTTTGGACATTGAAGTTCCCATGAATGTTATGTAAGCCTTGCATAGGTCCTATAATCAAAGCGAAATTTCTAGTTACAAAATGACCCTTTTTTATATTATCAGTAATACTAAAGCCATAGATCACACCAAGTATACTCACCTGAATGATGGAAAACAGGATTCATAGCAGACTGAGCAGAAAATTGTGAAGAAAAAGGACGTCCTGAAGAGTCTAGCAGATTTGAATTCGACCCATTCAGGTTTGACTACAAAAGATTTAGTAAAAGCAAAAAGGTCAGATTGCACAGCACAAATGCTGAATAAGAACCTGATTCATAAACTTCCCATTTAAGAAATGAGATTTTATCCACCAAGGAAATGAGGCCACCAAGAGGAAATAATAAATAATCAAAGAGCTTCCATATGCAATAAGAAAAATTAACGCAATAAAAGAAAATTGCTTTTTTTAATGCAAAATATTAATAAACCTTCAATTCTATTTGATTGTGCCAATAATAAATACAAACAATAATTTGAAAGGAAGATGATGGAAGTACAATGCGAGTATAAGCCTACAGGATAGCATGAAGAGCAAAGTGAACAAGTATTGCCTCTACAATAGACAGCAACATTGCACCCTAAAAACGTAACTGATATTCCAGTATTAACTTTCTTGAAATGCTTGGAACCTAAAACCCCAATGTAGACATCATTAAAAAACATTTGAATAAAAATCCAATCGACTTAACTTTCAAAATTTAAGTATTTCATTACATCTATATAACAAAGTGACCCAGGAAAATGACTTTCATAAGCAACAGCTGTCAGCAGATAGGGTCAAGCAACCACAATAAACAGGCTAAATAACAGATGTAATCAACAGTTTCAACATAAGACAGAAACTTATCTCATAACCAATAAATAAAAATTAGTCTTTGTGAAAATATAATTACATTGAGAAGCCCGGACATTGGAAAAGCCACAGTTCCCCAGCACGTCTAGCCGATTCTAAAAGCAAAAGTCTGAAAGATCCAGCACCCTAAACAAGTTTCATAAATTCAACAAACAACCAAGCATCTGCTCGTTGAAGCAAGACTCAAATCAATACCCATCACCCATGAACTTCAACTAAGGCTTCGAAACTTGCCCTGGCATCATAACATCTAACGAGATCATATTTCATTCCACCCAGCATCCAATTTTGCATCTGACAACTTCAATCCCAAGTTCCAACCAAAACACAATACAAACCATGTTAACAAGAAATGGCAAGACCATTTGGAACTTAATTTAATCTATCAAACACAAACTTCAAATAGCACTTTGAAATCCGCTCTAACATCATCACATTCAACAAATACCACCAATCAACGTCATTTCTCATTCCACCTAGCACCCTATTTTGCATCAAACACCTCCACCTCGCCCAAATTACAACACATGCATGTTAACAACAAGAAATGACTAAAACCATACAAAACTTGATTTAAATCCATCAAACACTTACTTCAAATGAACACTTCAAAATTCACTCCTAACAACATAACATTCTTTGAAAACAACCAATGACAACAAATTCCATTCCACCCAGCATCGGATTTTTCCATAGAACGCCTAAATCTCATCCAAATTACAACCTAAAAACCCTAACGATGCCAACTAATCTTTCCTATAAATCACCAAACATAAAGTCTCAACCAAATTACAGCACGTACATGTCAACAACAAGAAAAGACTAAAACCAATCAAAACATAATCCAATCCATCAAACAATTACTTCGAATTAGCCCTTCAAGATTCACGCTCAACAACATAACATTCACCAAAAACCAACAACAACAACAAATTCCATTCCTTCACCCGATTTTGCATCGAAATGCCCCAATCCCAACCAAATTACAACATAAAAAAATGCTAGCGATGCCGAACAATGTAATCCTCCTCAACCATTCAAAACCCGATTCAATCAACCAAACACAAACTTCAACCCAACACTTCAAATTCCAACAACAACATCAAAAATTCCCATTCCGCCCCGCACCCGATTGTTCCGCACCAAGCACCTACACCTCATCCAAACACACGGTTGGCAATGTCTGAGATGAGTCGGCCGCCGGCTTTCTCTGTGTCCGGCGGGTAGGCGACACGAAACCCACCCGCAAACACTGATACAAAACGTGACCGGTGAGTCGGCGATTTTGCCGGAGATGTGGAGGCGTAGGAAGGGGAAAGGTGGGTAAAGCTTGCCTGCCGTCAAGATCGCGTCGGCCCCCGGAAACACGCCGGAAGTTCGCCGGAGGGAAAGGTGGCGCCGCGCCTTCGTCCGTCGTTGTGGATGGAGAAGATGGGCGAGGGAGGGTTTATTTTTTTATTTGTTTAATATTTGTTCGGCTTATATCATTATTATACACATTAATGATGACGAGAGTTAATTAAATTTTATTACGTGGGTATTTTATATATAATATAAATATAAATTGTTGTTAAATAATATCGGATGAATTATAATAATTTAATATATTAAATATAAATTTTTATCGACTCAAAAGACCCTAATTGAACAAAAAATAATTTTACGATCACGAATAAATATAAAATGATTAATTAAATTAAATAATTTTTTATTTATAATTTATAAAGAAATTAATCATGATAGTTATTTTGAAAATTATAAAACATTGGAGAAATAACGCATCTTGGTCAAATGTCAAACATTAAACCTTGATTTGGCAAACTTAAAAATATGAGGTGGTGGAGTCTAAGTCAACTTATTTACCGTTTACTATTAAGTATAACCAATAAGATTTATTTGAGATTTTTAATAAATTTTAGATAAAAAATCTTTAAAATAACCAAAATTTTTCTCAAAAAGCCAGATTTATATGTAAAGATGTTAAGCATAAAAGAGTATTATTAGGCATTTCAATAATTAGTTGCACCCATGTTTTTTTATAAATAGAATGCCTTATTCTCGCTTTTTACTCACATGCAAAAGGTCAAACCAAAAATTAGTAAATTTTAAGATAAAATCTAAATAAAGTATGTCTATTGAATCATCATCGGTGTATTTTTTGCTCAATTCAGCCCACTTTATACTAATATAGTTGAGTATATGTGCTCGCCTGACTCGGATCAGTTGGCTCATTCACTTGGCCCAATTGAGTTATAGGTTTCACCCTGTGAATCGCTGGTCAAGGTATTACAAGTTGGGCAAGCATATGGTGAAGCAATTTAACTCTTATTCAACTAGGAGAGTTAATTAAACAGTTTTTTGTGCTTATTTAAATATTAGTTAATTTTGTATTTACTAATGAGAGTATTTAGACTAAGTTAGGACACACTACGTGCATTATAAATGACAAATACTCTTTTAATAATTACACTTCCAAAATTGTAACTATTGTCAAGTGATAAATTTGAGACCTAAAACTGATACTACATGGGAGTGAATGAAAGATTTTTGTAAGTGATAATTTCTTTGTAAATTTTTATATTTCAAAGCATTTATCAATGAAAAATTAAACTTGCATCTTTTTTGTGTGCAAGTTGTATACTTACTAGTTAATTTACTTTCAATATTTTTTAATGACAAGTGTGCCTTGGTGTAACTTTGAATTATAGTATTATATCGTATAAGCCTTCAATGAACAAGGCAGCAACCCCAATTTTATTTTCAAGTTTGTGCAAAAGGCTAGATGTTTGCTATAATTTTGCACAAACATCCGGCAAGTCCACTGGAGAACCACTAAAAGGTTGCAACTAAGTTATCAATATTTTTTAGCTACGGGCCCAAATACTAGATCCATGGCTACCAGAGGGCTAGCCCCTTTGAAAGTACTTTACAACAAGATGCTACTTCCTTCACCCACACAATGTTTGGGTTCAATCCTACCACTTTGATTGAAGTTTTAATATCTCAACAAGTGTCAAACGAGCAAGTTGATGCTCTACTTCATTATAATTTTGCCCACATCAATCAACTTGAGGCAACTATGAAACATACTATTGATCCGAGCCACCATGCACTCAATGTTCTCCCAAACACCACAACAATTAATTTGAGATGCAATGGGGCATCTTGAGCAAAGCGATGAATAGGAGACCAAACAAACATCTTCCAACTACACTCCCAATTGCACCTCAAGTAACAAGCTTGACGGTTGCACCATCTACTTTACCAGTAAACACTATTGGCATTAGCACTTTCATTACACCTGCTAAGTATACTTTACCTCAATTAACACACATGGTGTGAACTCATCTCCCATGACAAGATATTAAGGTCCGCCTTATGGGATTTTCCCTAGTCAAGGTTTTGTTAGTCCTTGGACTTTTGCCCATTTCTTGCATATAGAAGTGAGCCCGAGAGTTCCTCCTATGTTCATCCATTTGTGTCTCAATTGTTGTGTCCAATGTCTTACCTAGCATATGACCCAAGTATGTCATGGTTACCCGCTATATAGTGTACCCCTATGAGAATGTCGGCAATACATGTTTCAACTTTTGTAAGTTCATTGACAACACATTTGGCACCTCCAATGCCTCAGGTCATACTGTCTCCTATTTTTCAAATATAGTCTACTACGCCTTTTGCCTATATACTTGGCTTCTGTGAACCCTCCAAAGCCAATTGTACAACCATGATAAAATATAAAGAATTAATATTATCATGACAATACAAGCTTAAACACTTGAAGCTCTATAAGCTTTTGTGGTTGCACAAAAGATTCCGAAATTGCAGAAATTACGAAGCATTTTCGTCTATTAGTTGAAAGTGTTTATGATAAAATATTTCTCGCAAAGTATAAATGACCAACTTTTACAAACTTTGATGGAGATTATAATCCCTGAATCACGGCACCACCTTCAAGCTTGAATACAGTACTATTATTTCTAACGATAAGTTGAATCTACAATAGTTTCATCTTTTCTCATAGATACTACGGTGCGTTGAATTAATAATCAGCCTTCTACTTCTCTAGCCACTTTGGAGGAGATAATAGAACATTTTACACCTCACTTATAGTAAAGATATGCAACAATCAAATCAAATAATTAATGTAAATCACACTATTGTAATTTTTTTGATTTAGATAAAACCACCCTCATCATCTAACCATTTTTTAATCTAAAAATTTACTTTAATTATAATTGATACAAGAGTACATGCGAGTATTGATACTAATTAGTCTCATCAATAAATTGGTGAATATATTAAGATTTTTGAAAATAAATACAATATACAAGACTATAATAAACAAACATTTAGTATAGAATAAAAAAATATATAAATAAATGTTATAGAATTTTTTAAAGAAAATATATTATAATTTAAGCCAATTCAAATTTATGTTGAAATCAAAATCACTTAAAAATAGTAAATATAAGAATAATAAATAATTAAAAATTATATAATGCCGCAGATGGCCCACACAAGCTGACTACTTACCGTAAAATAAAGTTAAAGCACCATCTGACCTAATTTATAAATAATCAAGGCAGCAAAAATTCGAGAATCATTAATGGTAATTAATTTAAGCAATAATCGCGGGATGAAAAATAAAAATATAAATAAAAGTAAATTCAAAATAACGAAAATCCCGCCCCCTCTTCAAATTCAAATGACTTCTTCATCTTCTTTTCGAACGCCTCAGATCCCGACCCGAGCTCGCCGGAGAACTTCACCGGAGAAAAAGATGGCGACTTTGACGCCGGGGATACTGCTGAAGCTGCTGCAGTCGATGAACACGGACGCCAAGGTCGCCGGCGAGCACCGCTCCGCCCTGCTGCAGCTCATCAACATCGTCCCCGCCCTGGCCGGCTCCTCCGACCTCTTCCCCAACGCCGGCTTCTTCCTCCAGCTCTCCGACTCCGCCCACTCCACCTACGTATCCCTCTCCCATCCCGACACCGACCTCATCCTCGCCAACCGCCTCCTCCTCGGCCAGTTCCTCTACCTCGACCGCCTCGTCTTCGACGCCCCTCCCCTCCCCCGCGCCGCCGGCCTCCGCCCGGTCACCGGACGCCACCCCTTCGTCGGAGCTCCGGAGCCGCTCGTCGCCCGGATCTCCCCTCCAACGCCGGCGGCTTCGTCATCCAGCCCCTCCCCGACGGCCACCAGCCAATCTCAGCCTACTTCATCAAATCCAAGCCCGAAAGGCCCGTCTTTGCGCCGAAAGACGGCAACTTGCCGGCCGAGCAAGAAGGAATGAAGGCACCGCCGCCGCCGCCGCCGCTGGTGGAAAAGAAACGGTTCTGCTCGCCGGCGGCGGCCGGGAAGGAGCGGAGGTCGGCCTCGGCCGGGAAAAGAGGATCGGAGAACTCTCCGGCGAGAAAGGGATCTGCTTCCCGGCCATCTTCTCCGGTTCCGTCGAAGTGCGAAGTGCCGAGCTTGGTGGCGGCGAGGGAGGAGAGCCAGTCCTCCCGGAGAGCTTCGCGAGAGCCGGCGATCGTTGTTCCTTCGAGGTTCCGGAACCCTTCCCCCACCGGCGGGCGTCGGCAGGCCTCGCCGAGCGGTGGCCGGCGGATGTCGCTGTCGCCTGGGAGGCGACTGTCAGGGGGGTTGAAGGTGTCGCCGGCAATAATGGCGGATTCGTCCGGGAAGAAGAAGATGGCCACCATTGCCGCCGGGATCTCCAAGGTCTCCGACGCGCTCATGGGATCTGCGAAGTCGTCGAGGAAGAACTGGGACGACCCTGCATCAACGACTCCGGTTTCTGAGACCATTGAGAAGGTGGCCACCGGTGGGAAGAGCAAACCAGACTCAAAAACGACCATACGAACTCAAGTAAGATAACTAAATATTCTTCAATGTTTTTCATGGTTGATTTCGAAATTAGAATATTTGCAGATCACTCACCACTGTTCTGTTTATGGTTTTTTGTTGTTTCTGATGATATGGGTCATATTGTTAGCTTCGAAATTTGGATTGTTGTGTATTGCTGCTTCTGTTTTTAGCTCTCTTCATGCATCTGGTTCTCTTATGTAGGATTATAGATTGGTTATATTTCCTTTTGGTCATTGTAGATAGATCATTGAACTGTTTTTGGTTTTAATGTTTCTAATGGAATGATGTAAATTGAAAGCTTCGAAAATTGAATAGCATTTATCTAGTTCTATAGATGCACCTGGATTTGAAATGTAGGATTATAGATTGGTTGAACTTTTCTGTTGACTGTAGATCATATTCTTATTCTGGTTTTGAAGTTTGACAATTTAGTTCTATTTATGCGCGTGTTTCTCAAAAGTAGGATCATTGATTGGCTGCATTTCTTTTTATTGAAAGTAATAGATCACTGATCTGTTTCTGGTTTTGATATTTCTAATGGAATGATGTAAATTGTAGGCCTTGAAATCACAATTGCTTTTCTCGAGTTCAATAGATGCACCTGGATTTAAAATGTAGGATTGTAGATTAGTTGTACTTTTCGGTTAATTGTAGATCATGTTCCTTTTCTGATTTGATGTTTAACAATTGAGTGATACAAGTGGTTGATTTTCAATATAAGTTTTCTGTTTATTACTGCTGTAATTTAGTTCTATACATATATGATTACAGATTGGTTGTAATACTTTTTGGATACTGCAGATAGATCGTTGCTGTTTCTGGTTTATATGTTTCCTTACTAATTCAGAATTTGCAAAAATTAACAGGTTGCAATGAGGAAGCGAGTTGGTGACATCAATGACGATCTGTCTCAAGATGAGGCTTCGGACAATGAAAAGCCACCGCTTACCTGCAAGACTGAAGTCCATCCCATGGGATATAAGCCTACTGCAAATAATCTTTCTAAGATCACAGTTCATGATCGAAAGTGGACAGACGGCAGTGTATCTTGGGATTCCCTGCCTTCTACTCTTGCAAAGCTCGGAAAGGTACTCATTTCTTGTTTATTTTGATAATTGGTTCCTGTTACTTTTTTTCTCCAACAAAGTAGCGATTATAAAAATGAGATTTTTTGGGAACCTGCAGGAGGCACAACATAGAAGAACGGTTGCTTCTACAGCAGCAGCCGAGGCCTTAGAAGAAGCCGCAGCAACAGAATCTATAGTAAGGAATTTGAGGTAATTATCTATCGGGCTCAACAATGAAGTATACACATGAACATAATTTTTGAAAAGATGTTTTAAGTGTTTGAAATTATTGATTCTCCTATGGAAAATTATAGCCTTATGAATATGCCATTTCGAAGTTCAATTCCTCCTCGTCTACTTTCGAACAATTTGCGTTTTTTTTTATTTGTCAAAGTCTTTTACCCTTGACTTATATCTGGTAAAACGATAGCAAAATGATGATTATATGATGGTGGCTATGATTTTTCTTTTCCCTTGTCAGCATGTTCTCCGATATCTGTTCTCGGTCCAAGCCCAGAAATCCTCTTCCAAGCATTGATCGGTTTCTATCCCTGTATGAGGAAGCAGTCATTGCCACATCCATTATTGATTCTTTGGTGATTCGACTTGCATCCGAAGGTGAACAAGAGCTATCAGGTTCACAGTGCAGCAGACAGTTCAAAGCCATCAGTCTTTGGGTTGAGGCTGCCTTAGCCACCAACCTCGAAATAGTCTCGCTCATAGGAAGCCAACCAGATAAACTTTCCACAATCCAAATTCCTGAGAAGCTGCAATCTTTTAGCGCACCTGCAAACAAAAAGAACACCACCAAAGTGCAATCACCAACAAGGTCTTCGTCCTCCTCAGCATTTGATTTACCTTCCTGGTCCCGTGGTGCCGGTCTCAGAGAGACAGCAGAGCTGGCCGGCAACCTATGCCAGGAAATGAAGATTTGGTTCTTGAAGTTCCTCGAAGAAGCTTTGGAAGCCGGATTTCGGGTTGCTGGTGAATCTAAAGGGAATGAAGATGGAGGCAATGGGCAGGTAGCAATCGTTTTGTCTCAGCTCAAGAGAGTTAATGAATGGCTTGACCAGGTTGCGAAAAACAGAGATGATACAGTGCTTATTGAGATGATTGAGAGCTTGAAAAGAAAGATTTATGGATTTGTTATCCAGCATGTAGGAACTGTGATGGTTGCTCCTTCTGGGAAAGTGTGATACATTGTCTCTATTGCTGACCAGTTTTTGCTTTTGGTGCTACTGTGTATAGTGAGCTTTTAGCAGTTTTATTGTAATTGGTTCTTCCCGCTTATTTGAGGAGCATTTATTGTCTTACAAGCTATTGAAGAAGTACCTGCCGGTTCTGCTTTGCAGCTCTATCTCTACTAAAATAGTTACTTTTCCAGCTAAAACCTCTACTCTTACTCTTACTCTTTTTTTGTACTTGAAACTATGCTGGTTGGATGTTATTTGCTATTCAAAGTTGGAGGTTGCAAAGTGCAAATCTGAAACTTGCACATGAAACTTCCTCTGTAATCTGGACTTGTTCAAGAATCTGGCTTAAACTCGAAATTGCAAGGTCAATTATCAATTAAAATATAAATTATGATTAAAGAGGACTTTAAAAGACGAATACGGTGAGGGCACCTCCACCTATTGGCGATACAAATTGATTCAACATTTCATTTCCAATTCATTTCTCAAGCGATTTGCAATAATGCCGAGTACAAATAATAGTTGCCATTACACCAACATTAAGAAAACTTCTTATGTCAGCTCACAGCCCCCCCCGAGAGTTTGCTTGTTGAGATTCTCGCCCATGCGAGTTTTGTAAAAAAATGAGATTAACATGCCAAAAAATACAAATCTATTTTGTCCATAAACAATGTTAGCCTAACACCCAATAGAAGGAACACAACGGGAGACAACTAAAACAGGAAAGCCAGCTGCTCACAGATTCCACAGCTAAAAAATGCAAAAAAGTTACACATTGATGAAAACAAAGACAGCCCTAGTAGTGGAATAAGAGATGGAGATGAGGAAACGGAAACCTACTTTCAAAACGAGCTCGACACACATGTAGGAGGCTATCTGTTCCCATTTGCACATGCTTATGATTGGTGAGTTGTTTTACAAACAGCTGTTGGAATTACTAGTAGTAAGACTATCAAAGATTTGTCTCGCTTCATTTGCTGCTTCTAAATGTAGAAAGTGAGAAGAATGATCGAGAACCTGAAAGAGACAGAAGTACAATACATTGAGCAAGTATGGCCTGAGGGAACTAATGATGTCTCTGGAAGAAGTTTACCTTTCGATGAGGTTACACCTGATGAGGTTTTTCCTCCCTTTACCTTGATGAAACTGGAAGAAGAGTTGCTTACATTCGAACGAGCTGGAAAATGAAAGTTATTTAGAACCAATAAGCATTTCATAGAGCCTCAAAGAATTAATTGATGCTTTCAACACTATTAAGATTACCCTTAGTGACGCTCTTTTATGGGTAAAGAAAGGACATTTTTCTACAAGAGCTTAAGTAATTGCCAAAAAGTGGTAAACTATGTGTAGTATCAAAGCAGAGAGGCCACGGTTAATTCTTCACAATATAAAATACCTGATGATATTTCATGAGCAGCTCCATCCATGCTCCTTTTGCTTGAAATGCCGCTATCAAAACTTTCGCCTAGCATCATTTTCTGTTTTTCAAAGCCCTTGGCTTGATGAGCAGCCTTCCTTAACAAAGCATCTGCACTCCTCTTGCTGTCACCTTTAGAATTGTCTGCATCCTCCTCTCCTTCCGAAAAAATGGAAGGACTGGCCCATCCACTTGAAGAAGTGTCCCCCTTACTTTTTCGAGCAAACTTTAAAAGCCTCTTGAATCCCTTGGGGGAACCTTTCTGGTATATTAAAGCTGGGGAATTTTCGGCATTTCCCCATTCAATAATATCTGATTCACAGCTTTCAGCTAGCAGCATTTCTGACAAGGATTGGCGTATCCGAGGGCTCGAAGCAGATATAGGAGCTTCAATCACTGAAATTGCTTGTGGCAGAACTTCAAGCTCTTCATTCTGTCCAGTCAGTGCATAAGGTGGATCCTGTTCTACCCATGCGGCAGGGGAGATCATTGATTCTTCTTCATCTGCTTCAAAATCATCAGATAGTTCATCTGTCTCACGGAGATCTTTGTGAACTTCTGGCACAATTAGACAAGGAACCTCAGCCACTTCGCAGGATTGTTCAATATTCTCTGAAACCTCCAGTTGAACCTTCTCAGATTCTGTTTGGATCATAGTTTCCTCCGCCACTCTGATATCCCCACCACCTGCTTCAGTCATCACATCTTCTTGAACAAGCTCCTGACTCCCACTTGTTCTCGTGCAGTCATCAGGTACACCTGCTTTTGCTTTGCTGGAAAAAGAACCGCTGTGGACCACCCCCGTGCCCTTACGTAAGAATGGCTTTGTTTCTATAGGAGTCACAGCGCTTTTCCTTGTTACCTTGTTGTAGAAACTTGGCTTGGGATTAGTATTAGAATCAACTACTGGAGTCACAGATGGTTTGGCCTTGGTAGATTTTGCTGATTTAGAAATTGTTTGTTTCTTCTGGTTTAGAACTTTTGGCATCTGTTCAATTTCAACTTTTGGTACGGTAGTGCTCTTTTGCTGAGGTTTTGACCTCTCTGCTTTAGGAGTTTGTCGGATTGATGATGAAGCAGTTGGACTCTTTCGGCGATTTGGTGCAGAGCCAGTAGCAGAAGTTCCACCTGAGGTTTTTGTTGGAGATGGAGCAACTGGTCTTGGTGATGGCGCAGAAGACCATGAATTACGTGTAGCAGGTAAAGGTTGTGATGACTTGGTAGAAGTCTTCCTAGAAGCAACTGGATCAGGACTTTCTTTTTGCCACCAAGAGAAGGCAAAGAATTTCTACGAGCTTTTGGCAACTGACCAGCGGATTCTCGTCTTGCAGAGTTACCTAAGGGCTTGGATAACATTCCTGCTTTCCTCTTATCAAGCATTTCAAACATAGCCTTGAACTGTGCTTCTTTCTCCTTCTTTCGTCCAGCATTTTCTCCACGCAACTTTTCATCCCTCTTCTCTTTATAGTGGTCGTAGAAGCTTCCACTCTTCTCAATAGTTAGCTTTTTATTTTCATTGTCTTTCCTTGTAACCTTAGCTATTTGATTAGTCTTAGGCTTCGCTTCCATCAATTTTATCTGCATTTGGTTTAGCTCTTCTTCCTTCTTCTGGGTCCACTCTGTTGTACCTGACATACCATCAACTACTTCTGGATTGTCAATCCTTGGTTCAGTTTCATCAGAAATACCACTTTTCTCTATTATCTTTGGTTTAGGAACTTCAGTTGTCTCCACAGGCACAGCATCTAACTGTGTTTCCAGCACATTGTTAGCTGGCACCTGTTCTCTCACTAAGGTATTAACATTTGACTCAGAATCACCTGCATGTGTCTCTGGCATTGACGACTCTCCCATGCCTGCACTCCACCTTCTCAAGACAGATTTATTTGTACCAACTGAGCCGTCCTGTGAAGTTCTTAATTTCTGAAAGTCTGATTTTTGATCTCTCTGCTTGTTTTCAAACAAACTAATTGCATCTTGAACACTCATTCTGCGCACAGGATTGTTCTCTGGCTTCTTCACGGGAAGATTTGATTCTTCATCTTCACTACTATCTCCAACAGCAGCTCTATAGGAAGACATCTTCTCACGAGCTGGATAATAGCCAAGGCTCTTAATTGTCAGTGCCGTTGATCTGTGGGAACCAGATCTACCTATTTGGACACGTCTCATAGGTGATGCTGATCTTTTGGGAGATGCAGACCGAATAAGTGGTCGACTTCGTTCAACACGTGGCTCATCTTCTCCACTAGAATTAGATGACTTCTCACTCTCTGCACGGCTCAAATTTTCTTCATCATTAAATTTTATAGGTGACCCAACCTTTTTCTCAGGTTGAATGGGATCCACAGGTGCATCCGCCTTGATTGTGTTATCTGAATTGTGTGCATGTCTGTTAATAATATCTGCCTGATTGTTTGGACTAAGTGATGAGCACTTGAGCAAAGAATTCCTGATACAAAGGAGCAATGATCAAACCCTATTACAGTATGTCAAGAACAATTTTGAGCTGAAACAAGTAGTAGTCATTTCATTAACTCTCAACTAAGAGCACATTTAATAGACAGATTTACTGTTTGCATATACACCATTTGAAAGATTACCCATGAAAGAAATACAGTTCAAAAGTTACGCACCTCAAACTAATTGCTCCAAAGTGGCCACAAAATTTGGCTAAATCAGCAATTTGTTTTGCAGAGCATGAATTCCCAGAAGCCCGGGTGATACAGCGTGAACAACTCTTCCTTCAAAGCTGTTACCCTTATATCCACTGCTCGTAATAGCTCATTCCTGACAATCATCAGCGGATAATTTTTAGAACTGAGCTCCACAATCATCAGTGGATCTAGAAATTAAGCAATCTTTCCCAATGAAAAACAATAATGAGTAAGAAAAATGTGATGTCCATCATGACCATCAACTTCTCAACACTACATGATCTGCACAAGATATCGCTCCACATTTTCACATTGCCATCTCTCCTCAATAATTAGTTTTAGCATTTTTCCTAGGTTAACAAGCCATTTCATCCTAGAACCAATTATCCACCAGGCACTGATAAAATACTTACACAGTATACTTGGAGCATTCATTTCAAATTTCCACTGCGCTCACTATTAGTCAAGTTCTTGGTCTCTACAACCCGTTAGCTCATTGTTTGCCCATTAGTAATTTAGTTGTAGGATTCTTTTCTAGAAGAACAGGAACTGTAAATAGATTAGGAAAAGGAAACAACCAACTTACTTTGTTGCATCCGACGATCCTTGCAGCAGTTTTACCCTGTAGACAGTAGACAGATTATAAAGAAAATATATAATGAATACATATGCCATAAACTACGACAAAGATTAAACTCTCCAAAGAATAAGTAAAGTACATTTTGAATTTCTGCCATCCCTTTGTAGTTGATATTATCTGTAGAAAATGAAATAAAATATAAACTATTAGTTACCCCAAGGAAATTCAATAAGATAATTATGTCTGGCAAATGCAGACTACTAATGGCTAAAGAAGCCAAATATTTGCCTTCATAAAGGAAAGCATATCACTTATTTGCAAACAATAATATATATATATATATATATATATGAGTTTAATTTTAATCTCATTTGCACAATTTTTTTCATGACAATCACGGCTAAGGAAACACAAGAAAAGTCTGTTACTATTTTAGCATAGTCAAACCTACCGTTGAGTTTAGCAGGCTGCATGAATCAATCAGGAAATATATGAAACAAGCAATAAATGCATAATAAATGGATGAGAGACATACAACTTCAATTTAGAATTAAAAATAAAAATGACATAGATATAGTATTACCTGAAGAAGAATCTCGTAAACCCTAATTAAAAAACACTGATTAATAACATTAGGATAAAGTTGCTAATTGCAAACTGCAAACTGACTGAGTGTCCATGATCAACACCTGAGTGTTTGGAGAAAGTTGACATTTCCTGGTTTCCTCGAGTTGCACAAGCTCTTCTAAAATGGCATTTAAATTCTTCAACAATTCAGGGGCTCCAACAATATGAAGAAACCTGAAAAATGAATGCAAGATAAGCCTCCCATGTATCAAATAGCAATCTATGTAAGAAAAGACTCTATACAGTATCCTCAAGTAAGAACTTCAGTCATTTCTCCACAGCAAGCACCTCGACAGGCAGGACTTTGTAAACCACTCCGAACCAGAAAGTTCTTCTGGCACTTCTAGTTTAAAGTTGTCATTTGATCCCGCAGAGAGTGAGACCTTATCAGGTGATACGTGGAGCACCAAATGTTCAAGTACCCCAGAAGCCAGTTTTTCAGTTCTACCTTTGCAGACAACATACGCTTCGTACCTAACACAGCAGACACAATACCACTTATGAAAGGAAAATTATCTCATAGATACCTGGTACAATGCTCGCAAGTAAAATCAAAAGCCATAAGCAAAAGTGCAAGCAATAATCAAAATTTAAACAGCAGGAAGTATATATTATCATCATGGTCAAGATAGCCATCATCACCATCTCATGATAGCTGCTGTGGAGGAAGAGGCATGGGTATTATATGACCAATTCATTGCTTCTATGTTTGCAGACATAAACACGTAGAAATAATGGCACTGAGTATAAGCAGAAATAAAATAGAAAAATGAATGTGACCTGTTTTGTGCAGGTGAAATCTTGAATAAAGCATAATCTAGTGGAGCATCTGCTTCTACTTCTGTCTCCATTGGCCTCAGATGAAATTTGAAATAAGATGGTTCAAATAAGGACCTCAGTTCCTCGAATCTTTTTCACCAATAGTTGATACCAGAAGAATTTGTCACTGCAAGTATCAACACAACTCAAATTATTTAAACAAATACAATTAGAAGAAAATAAAAAGTTTCTTCTCACGAGAACTCTCCACATGGAGGAGATTAAACATTACCTTAATTCCTAAAGCTGGCGATGAAAAATATGATTAAACATTACATCAATTATGTTAGAGTATTACTCCTTTTTCAAATAGAAAGCAAGACTAGTGTTTAGGACATCAAAATGTATAAATTTTTACCAAGTTGACAAGAGCAAGAAATGACCACAATTTTGCCTAACTAATCTCACATCAATCTTAAAAAAAACACCTCCTTCAAATCCGATAAGCCATGCCATATCATTCGTTCTAACAAGCACAAAACAACTTCTAGACAAATAGATACATGCAATAAAAACAACATTCCCTCTCATACAAAACCATCATCCTTAAACAAAACGCACATCCGATGGATTTCCCCCGGAACACAAATCAAATGCATATGCACGCTACTACAGACAATAATGTTTCAAATAAAAAAACATCATTTAACAGAAACACCTCAAAAAATCGCCATTTATACCCAAATCTAGTTCAGCAGATCAGCTGCCACCACAGCAACAACCCCTCCCCTCCAAACAAAGATCCCACTCCACCACCAAAATCCGAATCGCATTATCCATTTCAAAGCTAGAAAAATCCTCCAAAACCCCATCCAACAACCCCATTCCGCACACAAGCCCATTTCCAGCAAGAAAAGCACCTCAAAAATCAGGAAAAAAAAACAGAAAAAATTACAACAAGAACAGAAAAGGAATGAACCTTACACAAGCGCCAGATCTCTTCGCCTGCATTACACGGTTCGAATGAGTCCAGCGGCTAGCAGGGTCGCCGTCGCCGTCGCCGTCGCCGTAGCTTGGCCTTGTCCACCGCCGGTGAGTGAGGAGTGGGAGCTCTTCGGCCGCTTTCGTTAGCTGTTTCGCTTAGATTGGGACGGGATTGATATTAGCCCTCGATTTTTGCTTTAAATTACAAATATTGCCATTCGCGATTTTTGCTCGGTGCTAAATTCTCGTGTCGTGTTCGGTCTTTTTCCAAGTTTAGGACGGAAATGCCCCTAAATGCATGTAGATTAGATAATTATGCTTCTATAAACTTTTTTTGTGATGGTATTAATTAATTAAGGATTTGGGTTGATTAAAAAATTAAAACATAATATATATATATATAAATATATTTATGTCTGTTTAGTTGTCTTAAAATTACATGAAAAAATGCAAATTTTAGATATAAAAAATTTCCTTATGTTTAGTTGTTTACAAATTTAGTAAAAGAAAATTTTATTTTTAGCCAAATTAAAAAAATTGAATATAAAAGTTGTACAAAGCAAATTTTTTGTGAAAAAATTAAAAAAATAAAGAAATTTTTGGAAGGAAGGCAGGGGAAATACATATTTTTATTTTTATCTTATTAAACAGTAAGCATGCAAGAAAAATCTTTATAATTTTCACGTTATTTTATTTCATTATATTTTTATTTCTTATAACATTATTTCATTTTTAATATTTTTGTATTATGCAACGAGTCTTGATTTTTTTATATCTTTTAGTTTGAATATCTTTTTTAATGCATATAAGTTATATATTTTATTTTTGAAAGAAGTTTGAATAAATATATCAACAAATTCAATTCAATAATTTTATCTTTTAATATATATAAATCATAATATAAATGATATGCTTTAGTTCGAAAATAATCTGGGCAGTTCACATCAACGAATAAATTTAACATAACTAATTGCATAATTCTTCCTTACTCTTGTTTTTCGTGCATAAAAATATTTTTATAAATAGAAATTAAATATTTAATTAAAGTGATTATGGGCATTTGTAGAAAAAAAATTTAAAACTAAAAGTGATAATTAAAGGGCAAGTCTGTCCTCGAAATGGAGATGAGCCGAGACAGAAACAGAGTACAGATATTACAAAAGTATTTCAATTAAAAATTGGAAAGCATGGGGACCCACAACTTTGGGCCAATGAAAATTCAGGAATTTCGTTAAAGAAGAGAAAGGTGGAGCCCGCCACTATCAAATGCTTCACTTGTAAGAGAAGGCGCTTTCTTCTTCTTTTTTTCCAATTATGGCCCTCCAAATTTCCACAAACCTTGGGCTGATGATATTATACTTATGATTGTGGGTAGTTTTGGTATTTCGCACTCCCTCCTTTGACCCTTGGACTGCACAAAGTAGGAGTCGTTAGGTCCAAGGGAGCTAATGAGCGGCACCTCACCAATTTATTTGACTTTTCTCAACAAAAAAAAAAATTCCACTCTTAATCGAGTCTGAATTAAAATAAATATTATATATATATATATATAGATACATGTATATTGAACTAAATAAACTAATAAGTTTTTATTCAATGTATTAAACTTCTTAGTTGGTTCAATATATATTTTGGAGTTGAGCCAAATCAAATTTAACATTGAAATTTAATTAAGAGATATCTAATTCTGATTAAAATTATTATACATTGACAGACCAACCGTAGTTTAAAAGAAATTGACATCAACCAGGACTTACGATACTATCATTTTATCATTATTTATTGACTATTAGATAGTCTTCGTGGTATTATCATTCTTTTAGCGTCTATAAACTGTGTATATGCCATAATATACAACACAACTACCCCTTTTTTTTACGGCGTCAATACTTAGAAAACCATCACACAAACATTTACACGATAAATCTTTGCATGACTATTCTATGTTAATTTCTTAGAAGAAATTATGGCTTCACATTTTCAATTTGAGAGTTGTAACAATCCGGTTTAAAGTAGAACATAATGAGTTAAGTCATCTCTTCAAAAATAGTTAATAAAATTAAAAATCTATAATTAATTTTTACTTATAAATAAAATCTTATCCCGGTAAATATTAGATATAGGATAAAATTGAAGAATCTCACCAGAGTTCAACCCGTCTTCAGTACGATTATATATTTGCATGCGTTGAACTCTGATATAATATGTAGGACTACTAAATATTTAATTTAGAAGATATGTGCATGTATCATGCTACCTACTCATATTATTATATGAACAGATAGGGTATTGTAGTAGTTAACTTCCAAAAAGATTTGAATAAGAGGCTTGGTTGCGCCGTTGTTTGTTTATGTTACATGGAAGTGGAAGTACAACCGCTCTCATGTTCGTAATCTCACTTTCACGAGTTGCATGCAAACTTGTACGACTCGTAAATCATTTTTATATAATCTTTATTATACGTTTGTATATATATATTAGTTGGTCTTCTTATATATTCATTTTGGTTATTCCATGTTGTTAAAATATGTTGAAGTTCAAAATGGTAAATATTAAGTACCGTAGCTATACAAAAAATCAACACATGATAATTTGATTTGTGTTACTTGGAGTCATTTAAATTATTTTTTACTTCGATACAAAAACTAAAAAAAGTTACAAAAAAGAGTGTATATTTCTTTCTTTAAAAATGAAAAATGATATATATATATATATATTTATAATTTACGTCACTTTAAAATATTAATTTAATTCAATTTAAAAAATAATTATGCGTTAGCGAAAAGGAGTTTAGCTTGATTGACAGAACTAAGAATTAGTCGATTTAAGCAACCTTGGAAGTAAAACAAAATCTTAAAACTCTAATATTAATTCTGTGTGAACATAAATCAAAGAGGTCATGGTTCACTTGATGTCATGCAACCCAACTTATCTAGTTTGGCATGGCTTGGTATGTTCACCCAATTTTAGCTCACCTAATTAGGGACTTTCATCTAATCACATCCATATATGATCAATTTAACTACTAGGTTTGAGTATATATATATATATACTAATCACATCTCATGCAATGCGCGGGCTATGTTTAAAATTTTTTTTATAAGAAGACTCACAACTTAAAGTATGCTCATTAAATTAATTTAAATAACATGTTTAAATTCTCAAAAATTTTACAAGCATTTAAAAAAATCTGAAATAATAGTGTGGGTTATAGTTTATATAGTAAGGTTAATAAACATTTTACAAAGACCATGTACCCGTCAAATTATTATTTGTAGAGGATGATTTATATTATTAAAAACCATTAATAAATATAATTTTATTCCAAAATTTCAACTGAAAAAATTTTGATTTTAAATTTTTTTGAATAGCTCAATTTAAATTTGCAATACTAAATAAAATTTAAATTTTAGTTAAAAAATAAAAAAATATCCAGAATTATTTTATAAATATAGCACACACTCATATCATTAGGCATAATTCATGAGTTGACAATAAGAAACCCATTTGTACTAAAAAAAATAATTATAATTTATTGTAAATTCACCTTGTGAAGAGAATCAAACTTTCTTTTTTCTTAATAGAAAATTGATTTAAATTTGCAATTCAAAATATAAAGTTGAAAGATTGTGCACATTAGTCTCCTTGATCTGATTATAAGGTACTCATTCATAAAAATTTTATATTTGAATCAAAATCTTCAAGCTAGTATTTGAAAAATCATATTTAAATTTGCAATCCTATTCAAAATTGAAATGATTTTAAATATTTAAATACAATTTGAACGATTCAAATTGATAAAAAAAACTGCATATTAAGAAATAATTGATTAATGAAGCATTGAAGAAAAAAACAATAAATTGTTAATAAAAAACACTTCAATAAAGCAGATATTCAGTTATAATAACAATTTGAATCAGGCTTATAAAATTTAAAATAGCAACTAATATTAAAAAATAGAAAAATAAAACTAAGAAAATTGATGTAACAGTAGAGATACTCTTGATGTAGTGTCGCATCCTCTGCTTATATACTTCAGTATTCATGCTCTTGCCAGTATTTTTCATGTCAGGAACACTGGAAGCAGACCTTTGTAGTAGCCTCTTATGTCGGCCTCCTTCATGATGATAATAACACGGTCAAAGAGGGATCAGCCAAAATAGGAAGATGCATTAAACATACCCATGAACAAAATTTGTCATTCCATCAAGAGGATCCACCGTCTGGATCGGTTCATCGGTTGAATCAGCAGCACCAAAAAATGTGAAACTAATATGGGAAGGAGAAGCCAAGATCGGCTGCGGAAAGAGAAGAGCCGATTGGGGAATGGGAAGGACTCAAAGGAGAGGGTGAATAATATCATTCTATGGGGTTTTAGATTTATTGTTAGCGATGACTGTGTGGGTTAGAGGATGAGGCCGAAACGTGGTTAGATTTAAAAAATTAATAATACAACTCCAACTCGATTCGAACTATATTAATTTTAAGTTAATTATTTATTTTTTTACCCGGGACACGAAAAGCCGATATATTATATATAATTTGTGTTTAATTTATTAACTTGAGCGGTTTAGATTAGAAGTACTAATTTGGATAATAAAATAATTTCGTCCAAATTGGGGGGGGAATTACCTTTGACTTCAAAGATAGGCCTAAGTTCCATATTTCTATGTTTTCTTTTCATATTTTAATGGATGATATTGTTTAGAAATGCCTAGTTAATTTATATATTGGTCCTTTTTTTCTTTTTTTAAAAAAACCAAGAATGTGTCCATGAACTCCAACTCAATTAGTAATAAAAAAATTAAATAAGGCCTTGCTAAGACTTAATAATGGAGATGGATGCGCTAATTTATAAGTTCTTGATCGTATGTGCCGGACAGGTAATTAAAATAAGATTATCAACAATAGTTTGATACTATTTTTTCCCTTTTAAGTTATTAATTGAGGAAGATATACAACATAGTTGTCTAAATTCCATTTTCATATCCAATTAGTCCTTCTAATCGAAACTCCGTCAGAGTCGATCTTTTCAATTAAATTTTTATCAAATTAAGTAACGAGTTTAGTCAAATTTAATCGACCAAGCACTTTCAATCAAAAGCAGTGGGACCAGGATTTGATAAATTCCTGCGGGACCACCGTAAGAGGGCGGGAAGGAGGCCAACTCCCTACTGCTCAAATAGTCTATCTGCACTTGGATTTTCTTTGTCAGCAAAGATGATGTTAGGTGGAAATGCAGGTCTGTTTCATCTACTCTTCCCCCTCTTTTGCATTGTCATCTTGTTTCTGTACTATATATGCTGCAAAAGTATGTGCTGTGTTAGACGTTTCTGGACAGTTATACTTTGATTATTTTTTTCCTTTTTGATTTTGAAACTGCTTTATATATATATATAAGGATATGTTAAATTCTCTTGTTTTGGGGATTTGGGTTCATGGGTTTTTATAGTTCAATGCCTTCTGCCATGACTCTTTTCATTGTCTGGCGAAGGATGATGACCAAGGAAGTTCTTGTTGTTGGGGAGGTCTCTGTTCTTGACTTGTTGATTTTGGGTGGTCTTACCTTATCTGTAATGCTTTGTTCAAAGACTAGGTTTCATTTTTGCAGTCTTTTTTAAAAAACTAATATGACCCTCTCTTTAATGGTAACTTTCGGATCAAGGAATCAATACTGTCTTGAGGGTTTCCTTGTAAGAACTTTTTTACATAACTTATAAGTTGCCAGGTAATCAGGATTAGAGATCCTGTTTCAGTAAATATAATATCTATAGACATATCCTGTAGTTCTTGAGTTGTTCCTCATATATATTTTTTTCAATTCTTTTTGCATCCAGTCTGCAGATTTCAGGCCAAGTTTAAGACCTTCCAAATTTTTACTCCGGCACAATTTTTGTGTTTGCATCTCTTGAGTTCTAACACATCCTTGGGATCAATATCTTGACTTGTTGGTGAGAGGTTTGTGATGCTTTGCAGCTGATAAAGGTCATCAATTTCCGTAATTTCCTACAGCAGTGCTCTCCGTGTAATTCAAACTTTTTCATCTGCTACGTTTCAATGGATAAGGATCATAAATTTTACAAAAGAAAGAAATTCTACATAGCAATTGGCATATTCATCCTATTGGTTTTGATCATTGTGATTTTGGCAGTAACTGTCTTCAAGCCAAAATATGCCATCACCACAGTCAATGCTATACATCTGAAGGATGTTCATGCAAGGCTCAAGTTCCCTAGATTGGGTGTTGATTTGAATGTGAGCCTTGTCCTGAATGTATCTGTCAAGAACCCTAATCCTGCTAGCTTCAAATATAAGAACAGTTCTGCCTACTTGTACTACAAAGAGAACCTAGTTGGAGAAGCAGAAATTCCTCAAGGACAGATATCGGCTAAAGAGAAAAAACGCTTGGATGTGATTCTCACTGTATTGGCTGATAGGCTCATCTCCACGTCTGGTCTCTATTCTGATGTTGTTGCAGGGATGCTGCTCTTTCAAACTTCTACCAGAATTTCTGGGAAGGTAAAAGTTTTGAAATTTAGGCATCACTTGGTTACCTACAGTTTCTGTGATTTAACTATCGATGTTTGGAACCAAACTTTGGTCAGTAATGTGTGCAGGTATAAAACTGAGCTTTGAAGATTGCTTGCACTAATTTACTTCCAGGCTTATTTATTGTCATGTATTACGAAATGTCATCTAAATATTGCACAATACACATTATGTCTTTGACATGATCGAGTTGAGGTCCTTCTTTACATGAATCAGAGTTTTTCTACGGCATTTGAATTGTTGAATGTTTTATTTGGCTGCTGAGAGTTTTGATTATGTCTGGCCATATTAGATGTGCTTCAAATGGAATAAACTTAATTTTTAACTCTAGCTTAAATTATATTGAAGCTTTTGAAGTTGCATAGAGGATAGAGTTATAATTTAGCTGATCTGTAAAGGCAAAATTTCTGCACTAATATGCAAGTCTAGGAACAAAGCTAGTGAAAAATCTGAACTAAGCTTTCATCTTCACTAGAAACCATACATTACCGAGCCCAAGTGTAACCTAGCTGATTCAGTATTTTCATGATCAAACAACGTTAACAGTTATAGTCTTATAGACATTCATTGTGAAGGACACTAGTGAAATATCTTTTAAACTAACTTTCCAATTCCAGCCACCCTAATTGTGTGTTTCTGTTGTTCATTGTCACTTGTTTATTTGTTTCCACAACTGAGATATTTTTAGAAGTATGGTTTTATCATACTGTTCTTTTGTCAAATTCACTGTGACCAAACAAAATTATATTCCAGTTTCTCTACCTCAGCATGTGATAAACTCTTTCCATGCAGCTTCAAAGTATAAAAAACAGGACTCTTCATCCTTCAAGTTTATTGTTTTCTGAAGGGCCTTTCCACCTAAAGCTGTCAACTTTCTTCACTACAAAGAAACCCAAAGCTCTTGACTCAACGGGCCATTAACTAGCTGCCCAATAGGAACACCAAACACAACTAAAACTGAAAGATCCCCAAACTAAAGAGAGTAATCTCCTTCAGTAAATAGTCCACGTTCTTGTTCTTTTTGCTGCAAATTAATCCTTTACTGATCTAACCCATTAACTCCCATCCAAGAAAAACACCCGACTTTGGAGGCCTCCCTCCAGTCTCCACCATGAAATTAATTTTTCTTCAACCATGAAGACTAATCAAGGATACCAGCAGCAGCTCATTTATTGATTTCTATTGACTCCATTGAAGTTAGAAGTTCTTCTTCCAACGTCCAAGTGCCACCTGCTGATAAAACGTACACGCACTTGCTATGCGAATGCGACGCCTGCTTTGTGGGGTGGTTTCCACAGATGAGCCGACAAATTAGTCCAGATCAGAACTCAATTGGACCAGAGAATGAACCTGGGCCTTGGGGCGCGTGTTGAGTTACGTGACAAAACAAAATACAAAGATAGATGCCTTGTTTGTGGCATTGATTATCATGTTTAAGACTAGCATAGATGATCAATTATATTCAAGGTGAGCACTGTGTCTCTGTCCTTGCTGTTAAATATAATTTTGGCCATATTGCATATCATCACCAAACCATACAAAGGGTGGTCAGAGGTTTACAGCTGAGTAACACAGAGATTGAAAGAAATACAATGCATGTGATGCGATGGGACTCAAAGCCGGTGAACTGAGCCAAAATTAATTACGGATTGTAAACTAAAATAAATTACAAACACAATCTTGTTTAAAAAAAGGTATAAAGACTATTATTTAATTGCTCCTATTTAAAAATACAACATTATTAGTTATAAGACCATATAAACTAATATTAAATTTCTTCTAATGACTTGCTGACCTGACGTACTATTATTCTGTGACAAAAGCCAAAAAACCAAGGATAGATAGATGGCCAAAATCACCATGAAGACTAATTATACATCTCTTCCATAAGAATGCAATACCCTCTCCCATTATCTATTTTAACAAAAAAGGATAATTAAAAAAAACAATTATAAAATTGATTCTTTACATAAAATATAATAATAATAATAATAATAATAATAATAGTAATATAAAATAAAAATCAGTGAAGCAAAACATAAGAAATTATAAATATGATCTTGGCCAAATGCTCTCACAACTTGGTCCGATGCTTGCACTCCTGGCTTTTGAGTCTTGAGGTCCGGGAACCCGACTACCACATGACACTCCGGACGTGGCCACGGCGTGCCTCCGGATGATCCCGACGAACGTCACCTTGCCCGGGACCGTCGTCGACACGTCGACGGCGAACTCACCGGCGAGGGCGTCCCGGACGAGCTGCCCGAGGTCGTCCGCGAACCTGTCCACCTGCAGGGTGAGCCGGACGCTGACGACCTCGGACCCCCTCGCGGGGATCCTACCCGGGTCCACGTCCGCGTCCCCGACGGCCCGGCCGCGGTAATAGACGAAGCTCTTGCCGGCGGCGTGCCGGAACCCGGCGTAGTTGGGGTTCTTGACGCTGGAGCTGCAGCCGGAGGGTGACGTTGAGGTCGAAGTCGAGGGCGCGGGAAGGAGAGGCGGGGGGCGACGCCGTCGACTGTGGCGGAGACGAGGGTGGTGGTGGGGTCGCGGCGCCGGAACACGGTAAAGGCGAGGACGAGGCCGACGGCGAGGAGAGTGAGGAGGAGCAGGCCGACAGCCGCAAGGAAGACGTAGCAGCGGCGGCGACCGCGGGCGAGGCGGGGATCGGGGGGCTTGCCGGCGGCGTGGGCGGTGCCGTTCGACGTCGGGTCCATGGGCGGTCGGAGGTCGCCGGAGAATAGGGAGGAGGGAGTGAGAGTGTAACCGCGGCAGCGGCTGTGATATATATTGCTTGATGGCGTAGGATTCGCGTAGGATTGGAGGGCGTGGTGATTGGTTTGGGATGTCTGGATTTTGGTTAGGGAATAGGAAGTAGTACGCCTGTCACAGGTGTGTTTTGGGCTTTGTGGGGTAGGTGTAATACTACCAATAATATATATTTTAATATGACACAATTTGTATTAAAAGTGTGTTTTGTTTAGTAGAGGATCACGGAACTATTATTTGTTTTAAGATTTATATTGATTATTTATATTTGTGATTTTTTTTGTTAAAATTTAAAAATAACCATGTTATTTTAAACTATTCGAGCTTCTTCCTTATTAATTATACCGTCAACACATATAAAATTAGACCAAATAGTATTAAACTTCAATTAATTATAGTACTAATATAATTATAGTATTAAGATGGGCTAATAATCTATTTACGATTAGATAATTAAGGGTGGCCAAACTTTAGTGACTCTTTTTTGTTATTATAATCAATAATTATATGTAGATATGGATGATTTCGATATGATATACGTGAATCTGATCTTAATCTTACTTGTTTATATCTTACTCAAAATTATTTTAAATTGAATTCAAGTTTGAACTTTTCAGATATATAACATACTTAAAAATATTCAGATCGAATATAAACTTGGTGTGATTTGATCCGAATAATTAATATTTTATAAAATAAAATTTAAAAATATTTAAATAATATAATTTATCATTTTTCTCTTTTTTTATATTGAAATTTACATTATTTACATTATTTAATCAATTGGATCGAATTTAGATTAGATACAAGTTTAACAAATACAAATATAATAAATAAAATAAATATAATATTTAAATTTGAATTCAAATTTTTATATTTTGATTGGATATATATATATAGTCATATTTGATACATATTCGATTCAAACTCATCCTTAGACTTAAGAGCTAACCATCCCTAATCGTGACATTGAGGTCAAATTAATATTGGCAAGATCAATGTTAAACGGGAGATTGCGGCTTTCGTTATTTATTAAATTATTGTATTCTAAAAATAAATATTTTTTGTTTAAATAAAAATATACACACACACATATATATATATATATATATATTAAGATTAATTATAAATATTATAACATATATTATTAATTGATTTTAAATATAAAAAAATTTTAAAATCATGATCAAACTAATCAAAATATGTAGGAATTATCATCCTTGCACGACTATATCCCAAACTTATTTCAAAATTGTTGTATTCACTAAGCCCAAAATATAGAAGAAAAACTTTTCATCTCTGCCATTAACCTTAAATCGAGGCCTACCCAATAATTTTCGTAGCCGAGTTTTTTTGTCTTTATAATATAAAGGATGGACCAATGTGAAAGGGTAGAACGTGAGGGGGGCGTGGAGTTGATGGACGTGGGGTGTAGGAAGTTGATAGCATTTAATGGGCCAGCGCCCAACCGTGAAGGAGTGGTGGTAGACGGTTGTCACATACGTACGAACGCTTCCCTTCGCTAATCGCGAGTGTCTCGCCTTAAATACTATTTGACTTGTTCTTTTCGTTGACATTGATTATCCCTGATTAAGTGGTTGTTACATGACTGTTTTAATATATATATTTTATAATGCACCTTCTATTTTCTTCACAAAATTGACTCACTTTTTTAGTTTTATAAGGTTTAAAATGAATATATAGTAAGTATACACTTAATTAATCAGGTTCATCGGAGATAATTTTTTTGTTTCATTGTATATTTAATGATTTGTGTGTGATATTATTGGTTTAGTGGCAGGGGTTGAAAGGAAAGCCTCACGATTTGACAAAATTTTTAATATTAAAATGTCAACAAGAATATGCTGAATTTGAAGGGAATTTCTCTCTAGTGAAATAAAAATACATATTGTCTAAATGGGACTAACCCATATTTACCATGTGTAGTGATTAATCAATGAGGGTGATTTAAGTTTTACTTAATACAATTCATATGCCCGAGTTTATTTTGATTAGCACGTATAATTTAATTTAATTAAGTTAAGACAAATAAAATCGAATTGATGATGGAATCGAACTTATTTGATGGACACCTAAACAACATGTCATAAAACTAAAAGGATAACAATGTCAAGTTTGTAAAGAAAGTGTGGTCTAATATTCTCGGTCATAGCAAAGCTACATGGTTGCATGGTTATGGAAAGAGAATTTAGAAGGGTGATGATGTTTGCTCTTTATTCACGTTACGTATTGATGCCCATTCTATATTTTGGCAAAACTAGAAAAGCACTTAATCAATCGCCTATACTTTTGCGTCAGCTTGTAGATTAGGTCACGGGGAAGGCTAAGAGGAATCTGTGACACATGCTCGAGCACCATTATTTTTTTCTTGGCAGGAGCATAATATTGTTTTTCACACTTACAAAGTAGGTGCTGTTTTTGTCATTTTATATTTTAGGCAATTTAAAATTTGCCCGAATATATATATATATTAAAAATATACTTAGGGAGCTGAGGGGTGGCTCGGCCACCCTAACCAATGACAAGGGGTGGCTAAATCTAATTGCCTCAACGTCCGGTTCTAATCTTGGCCGGTATTGGCCATTGTAGGCGAATTTGTCGTTAGCTATTTAAAAAATTAAATATTTGGCCGCCATCGATGATTGGGCCCAGATCTCAATTACCGAAGTTTTTTTAATTGTATTTTTATTTTATTTTATTTAAAATTTTTAACTAAGAATGTTTTAAACGATTTATATCTTTTCTCTTTTCTAATATTAATGAAGCCTGATATTCCCACCATCTAATAATATCATATTTTTTCCTTATTTAATAGTAACTCTAAATTTTACGGGGTTTGCGTCTATTATATTATCGGGAGAAAGTAAGTATAATCCGTGTCGTAAATATTGTTGAAACCGTGAAGAAAAAGTTGGTAAGAAGTGGTCCCTAGATATATAGAAGCTTAAATAGTATTTGGCTTGTTCGTCAATTGATATTGATTATCCCTAATTTGAAGCTTGTTAAAAGATTTTTTTAGTATTTACATATGAGTAATAATCTGCCGGATGGTTTAACATCTTTGAAAGACCCAGTTACTTACAACTGTTTATATATATATATATATAGAAAGAGACAGAGAGAATATTTATTTATTTTATAATTTATTTTCCAATTTCTTCACAAATGGACTTTTTTTGTAAGGTTTAAAATGAACATATAGTAAGTATACACTTAATTATGTCACACTTAATTAATTAGTTCCATCAAAGATAATTTTTTTGTTTCGTGATGTATTTAATGAGCTGCATGTAATATCACTGGTTTAGTGGTTGGGTACCAATCTTCTGATTCTGATCATCCACGATTCTAATATTAAAATGTCAAAAAGAATACGCTGAATTTGAAAGGAGTTTTCTCTATAGTGAAATAAAAATATATATTGTATTAATGGTCTAAATAGGACTTACCCATGTTTAACATGTGTAGTGATTGATCAATCAAGGCGATTTAAGTTTTGCTTAATACAATTCGCATGCCTGAGTTTAATCTGATTAGCCCGCTTAATTAAATTTAATTAAGCTGAGCAAAATTAGGAACATAGAAATGAACTTACATGGTTGCATACCTAAGCCGCTTGTCATAAAAGGATGGCAATGGCAAGTTTGTTAGGGATGGTGAGATCTAATACTGTTTTACTCACAAGCAGGTACGTGGTGCATGACCAAGGAAAGAGAGTTTAGAGGAGTGGTGATGTTTGCTCTTTCTTCACGTTACGTATTTGATGCTCATCCTATATTTTGGCAAACTATAAAAACACTTTTATCAATCAGTTATACTTTTGCACCATCGCCGTATAGATTAGGTCACGAGGAAGAACTAGATGGGTTATTGAAATTATCAAGCTAATCAACAGTTATGAATCTAGTTTATATGTGTGCATTGACATATTAATGAGATTAACTATAATTAAGAGTGAAATTTCTTTGTACGAAGGTTTGTATATGATTTACAGCCTATCCAAAATAGTTTTGTATATAATTTACAAAGTTTTGTATATGATTTACACTGTAAGCCTGTTAATAAGGTTATATATATATATATATATATATATGTATATATATATAAGCTTATTAGCGGGTGCATGGGATTAAAAATGAAATTTATAATAGATTTACTATTTAAACTTATTAACAATGTAAATTGATTTGTAATAGATTGACAATGGAATTAGTGAAATAGTATTGATATTGTCAATCTGCTTTAATTGTATAAATTTGATTGACAATTCATAATTGGATTAATAATTTTACTATATATTAATCTGAAATTCGTAATTATTATTTTTAAAAATTATAATGATCCAGCCTAAAGTGCAAAATAATAAATTTAAATCATCTTTTCAAAAATAATTAATTAAAATTAAACATCAATAATTCATTTTTATTAATAAATAAGATCTTAGTGTAGTAAATATTAGACGTAAAATTTAAGTTGAAAGTAACCTTAGCCCACATTCCTTATTTGACCGGTTGCCAACAATCTAGCCTAGCTTTAGCTTATATTCCTTTTTGGCCCGATGCCAACAATCTAGCCTACGTCCCTATTTCAACTTACCTTCTAACACAAAATTAGTTTGATTCTAATATCAACTATAACAACTCGACTTAAAGTACAAATTAATCAAATTAATGAGATTAAATCGTATCTTCATCGAAGTTGAATATCAATAATATATTCTTAGTAATAAAAAAGATCTTACTTAAATAAATATTAAATGTAAGATTATATTGATGAATCTCGCGAGAAAGCTTGAACATTCAAAATCATGTGTTACAACTTACAACTAAATTATGCATTGAATATTATTAGTGTGACATAATACATTTTGTCATGTACTTGATTCAGAACAAGTAATAATCAATAAATTGTCTACCCTCTTTGATGAAGGTACACATTAACAAAAACATGGGCCATAGAAATGTAACTCATAGAAGAATGAAGATGTTAGGTTATATGGGCTTGTGCCCATCGCCTAGATTACTCGTTGTATTAATATTTTTACTTGTATTGTTGATATCTTGAGTCTCCCTTCATTTGATCATGATAAATAGCCACGTCATATATAATTCAAATATTATTATATTTTGTATAATATTTTTAAAATTAATATGTGATGGCGAGTTGGAATGGACGTATGATTGGTTAAAATCTTTTTTATAATTTTTTTGTTGTTGTTTATTTTAGAAGTTTTTTTAATAGAAAATTTTATATGAAATTTTAAATAAAATTTTATTTCTAAACTCTTAGAGTTACAATTATACAAAGTAACCAAATTTAGTGGCAATATTTATTGAAAGATTTTTGTTCAAACATTAAGAATAAATAAAAAAAATCAGCATTTCTTTCAATGTTTTATGATATTTCATGAATATTTCTAGATAGACTGCCTCTACAAGTTTATATTTTACCAATTGTCTTGCAATTACAGTCTTATATTTTACCAATTGGCTTGTTTTAGACTTTGGTAAACTTTTAACAACCCAACCCAACCCAAACATTGCATTCCATCAAAATGATTAATGCATGCTAAAGATTTATATTTTATTCATTTTAACTTATCGTAAGTATTACATGTAAAACTAATTTAATTCAAAAATTATATCCTTTAAAGCTAAAAAAATGTATAATTTGCATTATAATAATCGGAGACCCGTGATAAAAAATCCGGTAGTAAGTAGTAGCTGGACATACATACAACTTTACGTGTTCACCTGTGGCGAAAAGATTAAATCTTAAATAAAGAATACTTTATGATTCTTGACCAGGAAGAAATATTTACCCGTAGACCTTTGTTGCCACCTGTAAGCAGCAGCTGGAGACGATCCCACGCAGGCCCAAACTCACCGGCGTCGTGAGGAAGAAAGAGGGGAGAAAGTAGAGGAGGGAAGCAGAAACGGGCGTAGTTACCCATTTACTGCCCCCATTTCTTGCTTCTTGCAGGCCAGATTGTGTCGATGCTCTCACCCGTAAGGGTGCTAATTGAGTGAGTGAGTTGAGCTCAACTTGTGTTCGAACTCGGCTCGAATAATTCAAAACTCGTTCGAACTCGACTCGAGATCGAACGAGTTTTAGACATATATGCTCAAGTTCGACTTGAATATCTTTTATGTATTCGAACTCGACTCGAGTTCAAATATACTTAAACTGCTTAGTTTTTGTGAGCTCGTTCGTTAACTCGAAACTAGCTCGATTAAAAATAAAAAATACTTCACTTTAAAAAAATGATGCCAATGTAGTTTGAACCCACAACCTTAAAGTTATCAAGGTGAATACTTACCATCCCAACTATCTTGCTTATTTGTTATTATATTACATATATATATATAATATAATATAAAGACTATATTATTATTTTATTTTATCGAGTCGAATTCGAGTTATAACCGAGTTGAGTCGAGTCGAACATGACCTTACTCAAGCTCGGCTCGTAAGATCGAGTTCGAGTCGAGTTCGAGTCAAACATTTAAATGTCGAGTTTCGAGTCGAGTCAAGCCGAGCCGAACGCTAAATACTCACGAGCTGGCTCGCTCAATTAGCAACCCTACTCACCCGAGATCAAATCCATACGCAGTGAACGACACCAATTGTCGGCCCAGATTGAGCCGATTCAAGCTTGAGTTGGGGACAATATTTTACTCGGCTTCTTGACCTTGGATCTCTGTGAAAGTTGGTATCCATCCTATCAACGCATTGGCAAAATCAGTTTTATCAATAGAGTATGATAATAATTGGCTTTTCTGCGTTGGAATTCATGCACAATTGGAGTTGGCTAAAAATACAATTTTATTGAATTATCCTGTGTGTTCAATCAAGAAAATAATGAAATTCATGTTATTGTCTTGGTGTTGAACAGTACAAAAATTCTTTGAAAGGATTTATATCATTTCCATGACGTTTTGGGGCAACCTTAAAACTCTAATTAATTTAAGCAATTGATATTCAAAAACTCTCTAGAGTGCATCACTGCACGAACAATAACTAATTATAAAAAAATTATAAGTCTCATTATTAGTGATAATTTATTTATTTTATATGTTAGAAATTGAAATTAGGTTCATAGGACTTATATTAAAAACATTTCACTAGTTATAAAGAATTATTATTAATTATTATAACTTTTTATAATTCTTTTAATTCTAGTGATTAAGTAATAAATATTATTTTTATTAAAAATAGTTACACAAGCTAGCCTAGCTTGGTTGTTGAGGCTTAGAATTGATTGTGCCATCAATATGGTTGGACCGGCGGGTCTGATATTTAAAATTATGGTGTGAACAAAGATAAGCAGGGAAGAGAGAGTGGAGGTGACTTTTACAACATCTGCAACGTATATGTATTGCACCTATTGCATTTTTGTCAGTAGGGCTTAGAGTTGGGAAAAATCTGGGAGATTTTTGTGTGATAAAATACTTAATCTTATATCTAATATTTATTGGGATAAAATTTTATTTATTAATGAAAATATTTAATCTCATATCTAATATCTATTGGAGTAAATCCTATTTATTAATGAGAATGAATTATATATCTTTATTTTAGTTAACTATTTTTGAAGATATAATTTAACTTATTACTTTGCACTTTATGACAGGTCATTATAAATTGTATGAGAGCCTCTTAATTCCTTATTAGATGGTGACATTAATTAGATTGTCGGTCAGTTGGATTTAGAGCCCAAAATTTTCTGCCTCAAAACCTATCCCATGCGGCGTATTCCCCCTGCTCCATGCAGCCTTTTACTACTATATATGGCAGCATGTCGAAGGATTCCGCCTGTGAACACTAGCACGCCGGCTCGACACCATGCTCAACTATCTAGCGTTGCTAGTGTCGACAACCGGTACCGGTTACCAAATCATAGCAACACACACACACTTGCCAAGTCCGTAGTATGTCACGCCACAAGTTCCGATCACCTAACCTCGGCACGAACTAGACCTTCGGAATCACCAGTCTAGCCCTTGATCCCAAACTCGATGTCCACACCACATAATAATTACGGGAATCCACCCAACCTTTATTTCAACTCTATGAACAAAGGAAATTACAAGTAATTACTCACCTGACTACTTACAAGTCATGGACATGCATCCTCACAATTTTGCCTCTCTACACTCGCTCGAGAGACCGTGAGAACAATGAGCCTTTTTTTCTCAAACTAGTCCTCACACACAACCCCAACGATCCCCCTAGGTTAACCTGTTTTACATGTAAATCTCTCAACTAGAAAGCAAGTAAGTTGTAACATGACAAACACATGTACCTAATCCTAAAGGCAGACTCGTCGACCACCACCTTGCAGTCGTCCTCCCTTGTGGTTCCAATCCGAACTCCACGAATTGGCTGCAGTAACCCCAAGCGGTCTCCTTGCACAATCTATGCTACTCTCCTCCACAAAGAGTGCACAACATCTCCTCTCACGTCGTGCTTTTTTCTCTGTATAAAGGTCGTCCCTTTCTATCAAAGACGTCCCATGTTTGTTATAATTGGATTAACTCTCAAAAGATCTCCAAAGTATCTCATACAATCTTTGCAACTTCATGCTCATCCACACACTGTGCTAATATTTTCTCCAAGTTAATCCACACCAATTCTCCCTCATTGGCTCATGGAAGATCATGATCTTCTCTAAGATCCTATTTATGTCTATCGACAATTCCTAGACTAACCAACTCCTTAGATGCACGTCGGCTGCATGGTCGAACCCTCTCAGCCCACTCCTGGTCAACCTCAACCACCGACGCCCAGCCTTGTGCGCGCACCCCATACCACACCATGACGCATAGCTGCGTTGCCCAGCAATCCCAACGCTCCTGTCGGGATATCGCTAAATTGATCGGCAAAGGTCGTGAGGTGATACTAACAATAGGTTAAGTGTAGGAATTTTAGAAATAAAATTTTTTAGGTGAGTGAATTACGAGATTCCTCAATTTAGTTCTATAGGGGTAAATTACAGATTTATCGTACCCTCAACCAATCAAAATCGAGCATTTATCGAGCATTTATGGGTATCCCCGTTAATTATGCACTTTCTTGTTTTTTTATAAATGAGACCGCTTATTTTTTTCCCACAAATTAAAGGCTTCCAAGAAAGCTAGGCTAAAAGGCTAGGCTTAGGAGTCGGAAGTTTCTTAAAATCTGTCCATTGTTCTATGATGTAAGTTTAATATCTAACTCAGTTGAGTCATCACTTTGACCGGGCTAGTTTGAAGGGGACTAGACACATGTTCTACATAGACAGGCTAGACCTTCTTAACTTGACTCACACACGTTGGATTCAATTCTCTTAACCTAATTGGTTCAGGCGGCTAGACACGTGTTTAGATGGAGACAGGATAGTTAGCCTTGATTCAACTTGTGTTGTCTGATCTAGTTTCCCTTGGCCTGATCAAGTTGGTTGGTTAGACACATGTATTTACAAAGGTGGGGGCTAATCAATTCCGACTTGGCTTGTGTCAAGTGAACCCATATGCCTTTAAGTTCTATAAATCCTCCAATATTGGATTTGTGTATAAGTTCTACAAGCCTCCAATATTAGATTTGTGCATCAACACCATATTATTCTATGATTATTTTTCAAAATTTTATTACGAATGAGTTTCAAGCTTTTATTATGTGAGAGTGAGAGAAAATTGTTTGATTACGAGGGAGTGAAAAAATTTTCTTTGTAAAAAGAGAGATATTTGCTATTTTGTACTTCTTATTTATATTAATAAAAAATTAAATAAATTTTTTGTGTCAATTACCCTATTTTTATTCTTTGTACTTGATAATTAATTATAATACTTTTCAAAGAGAATAACTCCTTGGCGTGACACCCATTTCTGATTTTGCAATCAAACAAGCTTTCCAAATAATTGAGGCAACAACTTTTTATGAGTTTGTGTATATTTTTAGCACAAACGTCTTTGAGATTTTTTGAACAATTTTTATTTATTAAATTATTACATTGAGAGAAGAGGGATATGCTTATTGGTTTTTTTCATGATTTTTTTGACATGTATACCTTTGAATTGAAGGGATAAAGATAGAAATCAAATAGGAGTTAATAAACACATATTTAGGTCCACTAATTAATAATTATCATTAAAATACTCCATAAAAGTTGAGGAAATAGAGAGAGAGAGAGAGAGAGAGAGAGAGAGAGAGAGAGAGAGAGAGAGAGAGAGAGAGAGGGAGGGAGGGAGGCATTACGAGCTTCAAGCAAATTAAGCCAGCACGTTTCTTTAATTAGTTGAGTGATGAAATCCATGTTGGTAAACAAAAGTATACATACAATTTATATCTTCTTTTAGAATTTTCTTAATTTTCAGCGAAGAAGAAGAGTTAGAATAACATTAGTTGAACAAAATTATTGAATTAAACTTTTCTTTAATTAATCGATGAGAGCAATAAGCCCACAAACTTTCCACAATTATAAAAGAGAAAAGATTGATACACATTAGCAAAAGACGGGCTTTAGCAATGGAACTCATAGAAGGCCGGTAGATGTAAGGGGCTAATGATCAGCTTCCACACTGCACCTTGAACAAGAGCTTTACAGTCTAACAAGATACTACAAAAGTAAGTGCCCTTAGTAAACCTTCTAGTTCAGCAGCTTGTGGAGTTTGCCGGTTACTTGTCCCACATACTGCAAAAATAACAACACCAATACTGTTACATAAAACAAAACTCCATCCAAAGAGGTTTGGAGAAGATCTATGACTACCATCAATATAAACATAATAATAATACATACTAATTGACAGAGAATGTACCTTAGGAGAAACATACAACAATCCAGTATATAAACGAGTATGATTATGATGACCATAAGGAGAGTATAAGATGACAATATACATTTTCTATTTTCTACAAAGAGAGGCAAGCATCTGGTGTATCATAAAATTATCATTCCTGAACTTAATAGAATTTCGACAGTACCATATTGTATCAAACAGTAACAAAGAGCGAAGAAGAAGATGAGCATGCTCACGATTATGCTTCTGATCATAGTGAAAAACAGTACGTGTGATATCAGTAGGAGAGCTAATATGCCAATGGGAAGTTTTGGATTCCAAAACAATAAACCAAATAGCACGAGTAAAAGTACAAGAATGAAAAAAGACGAGATGTTGTTTCCGCCTGGCTAGCACAAAACACACATTTCAGAGGTACTTGCAAATGATGAGAATTGCCTACATTAGTCATTGTTGTATTCATAGTCTTCATGATTCAACGATCCATCGTGATAACAGATCAATTCAGGCAGGCAGGAAAGATGATAATGCAGAAGAGCGCAATACAAGGGACGAAATGCTCTACTTTTGACGGCGTCGACCTCAATATCACACGTCTATAACCAGTTTTCTGGGCTCCCTCCTTTTTTACTTGTTTCATCGGCAAAAGCGTTTTCTCATTTGCAATTGCGAGTTTTTTTCTTTCGGGTCAATTGGTTATCTTGATGCCTTTTTTCTTTCGCAGAAAATGAATGAACAGAAACAAAGTCAGTTGTCTCATGGTTTTTAAGAGGTACTAAAATTAAAAAGTCTCTCAAACAATATCTATTACCGAGTGTTCACAATCAATAAAAACAAAAAAAGTAGTATCTAAGATTCCTTGATTACCTTTAATTTTCATGGGAACTTTACTCAAGTTATTATGCCATTGTTTAGGGTTGCTAATTGAGCGAGCCAGCTCGTGAGCATTTCGCGTTCGGCTCAGTTCGACTCTACTCGAAATTCGACATTTAAATATTCGAGTTCGAATTTAACTCGAACTCAAATCTTTCGAGCCGAGTTTGAGCAAGGCAGTGTTCAACTTAATTCAACTCGGCTATAACTCGAACTCGACTCGATAAAATAATATAATACTATAAAGTACTATTATAATATATATATATATATATACTAATAAGTTTAATTATAACTAGTTATATTTATTTATATCCAATATAATAATTAAGTAGTGAGATAACTTAGATGGTAAGTATTTAAATTACTTGAAGGACTTCATTTTTTTAAGTGAGTTACTTTTCACTTTACAATCGAGCTGGTTTCAAATGAGTTGAGTTTGAACTCGTCAAAATTAAACAATTTTAGTGTATTCAAGCTCGAGCTGAGTTCAAACACAAGTCGAACTCGGCTTGCTTGCTCGTTTAGCAGCCCCACCGATATACCACCTACCACCTTCAAAATGGGCATCCAACACCTCCAAAATGAGCACAATTTAAGCTTTCATAATATTTTAATTTATATTGAACTTTTTAATTATTTTTCCCACAGTAATTTTACCTGTGTTTAATTAAATATATACAACAAAATACATTTTGTACTAACTATAAATCGGATATAATAATCTATAATATAATTTAGGAATAAAGAAATATAATAAATTGGGCTCTTAATATTTCATTGATGCTTGCATGTTGTAAAGTCAATGTTAGACCCATATTAGCTAACCATTCTTATCACATCGTGACCTTCCTTGTATCTCTCACATGCAATCCTATCATGTATTGATGGTCCAATAGTCCAATATCTGGTTGGTGAATGGTGATCATGGATAAGTAATCTCACTTACATGTTTAGTGCTGATTAAGCATATACCAAATCCATTTGTTTAGCTTCCAAGAAAGTGCTCTTTAGGGGGTATCTGACTAAAGAATGGCACCAAACTATTTGATTATATTACAAGTCAAACATACCAAATCCTTCACCGATGAGGGCGCGTGCAAATGAAAGCCCTAGCAATAAACCAGGTTGAATAATAAGATAGAGTATAATAATTTGATATATTAGTGTAGGCTCAAATTTTAAAAATAAGTTTTAATTAAGTGAAGATATCAAAAGTAATAATAACTTGATTTTTTTATGTTTTGTATTTTTGTTAGTTAAAATTTTAAATTTCATCAAAAAATGACATTTAATTCCTCTTTTATTAATAAGAGTAAATTAGAATAAGAAAGGATTAAAAAGATATAAAATGCTTAATGGATAGTCCTTGATAATACACGATTGAGTAAAAGGATATAAGATTCCTACTTAAAACTTAATTGTTTGGGAATATTTTATTACGTAAAATGATGAGTAATGACAGTATATGCGTTGCTTGAGTTCATATTATTATTACGATTAACATGTTTACAAAGTAAGGAATTATTAAATTTAATTAAATAACATATTTCTAGTACCCTTACTCGTCCAAAGGGCATTTGGTCTAGTGGCATGATTCTCGCTTAGGGTGCGAGAGGTCCCGAGTTCAATTCTCGGAATGCCCCTCAATATTTTCTTTTTTCTCCACAGGTCAATCGATTTCCAAAACACCATTAAACACTTACTTTATTCGTCATATCTATCCCGCAACACAGCTTGCAAGTGAGAATCCCGTTTAGCCCATTCAACTCTTGTTTCCAGACATAAATTTAGATATTGGCCGAGTTCATCCAAGGACCAAGGGCACTAAAATTATAAATACGAACCTTTTTGCAAAGATAATTACAATGTGAAACTAAAATGAAAGTGAGCTGGGGCAGGTTCACTATACTGCTATAAGCAATGTATTCATAACACAATTCACTATCACATATACTCAAAGGAGGACTACACGAGAAATAGGCTAAGAGAACACGGTATAATTCGGTAAGTAAATACACGAGGAAAGTAACTCCACAATAATAAACGCAAGCAATGCTAATTTATACATAATATTAAGTGCAATAACATTAATCTAAATACAAACAACATAGTCTTTCATCTACACTACAATTAGAATCGTTAAGTTATGCACAGTTGATGAAAGAAATTAGTGTCTAAATATTGTTAATATCAAAAAGGTCCATGGAAGTCTTCACCAAAAGGTTCCACCAAACACAGGATTCGTGGAGAACAAAAAGGAGTGACCATTGCCGAACCAAAATTTTATCTTCTACACCCATCTGTTTGATGAATTCTTTCATACCCATGTGAAGGCAGCAAAAATAGTGTTAGCTTTCAAAAGACAGCTTCCGGCACAAGCTAGGAGAAAAGAACTGCCTTTGTCTTTGGGAAGCCTTCACTGGTGCTCCAGGGCAGGTGTCTGATATCCAAGGCAACGTAGGCAATGATGGCGGTGTCATGCAACCTTCTAGCAGATCCAATTGAGATAACCGACTACTGGAGTCTCTCTCTTCATCAGCGTTTGCCAACAAAATGTCCATGACTAAATTGTACATGTTCTCCATGAAACAACTTTCTGAATCCTCATCCATTCTTTCAGCAGAACTGACGTTGCAGTCAAAAAGTAGCGTACGTACTACACAAGGATGACACTCCTCTGGACGCTTCTTGCGAGGTGCTAATGCCATCTCTTCCGGCCCAGGAGCAAAGGGATCAAAAACGTGGCTCTCTGGCGTTGATGGAAGGGAAGCATCCACGCTAGTTAAAGGTTTCACATTTTCTCTTTCTACACATGGAGTCTCAGGGCACAATAATGTCATCTTCTCATTATATTTGCAAAACTGGAGGTCTTCAGATTCAAACCCCAAGGTTTTCTCCAAGCCTGAGAACTTGCAAATACAATTTGAATCTATCACCATTATATCATCCATAATTTCAGGGAGCAGCAATCTGAAAAAACATTAGTTAGAAAACAATCAGTATCTACTGTGAGTTATAAATTAATACGTGTTATCATCCAATCATATAGTGGCAGTATGCCCAACCAGTAAAAAAATAAAGACAACGATTCAAAACTTTCATAAACCATATGTCCCATGAAAATGAAATCAAGAGCTTTTTATCATGTAAATTATCATATAGTCACAACATAAATCATAACTGTTATGTGATATTCCAGCAAACAAAACATCTAAAAAGCACTAAATGACTACACTAATTTGAACACATACGATTGACAACAAAGTTCACTTGTAGACATGTATCCCCGGCCTTAAATCTGCCCACATGCAATTAACAACAAAGTTCACTTCTAGACATATCCACATTCACATGCAACTAAAAATAAAGTTCACTTTCTTTGCACAATTTTCAAACAGTAAACATGATAAAATTATCAAAAAAGTTCACTTCTTGGCAAGAATTCCAAACATCATAATCCATCACAAAAAATTAACAAGTACACTTCAATGCACACATTTCAAACTCTAGACACAACAGCATGCAATAAACAACAAAATTCACCTCTTGGCATCTTAGCATAAATTTCAAAGTTTAAAACTCAATCGCAAGCAACTAACGTCAAAGTTGGGTAATCACACTCCCGATCTGGCCTATAAAACAAAAATCAGCACACCACCAAAAACTTCCAAACTACAAAAACATAATCCAAACAAAACAGAATCGCACAGCATAAATAAACAACAAAGTTTCCATTCATGGCATGCATTCCAAACCGTAAACCTGATTTACACTTTTAAGAGTCTTCGCAAGGCGCGCAATCGCCATTTCCCTACAATCACCAACAAAGTCCACTTCTTTGCACGCAATTCAAACCTTTCAATCTCAATCTCATACAACAACAAAAAAAAATCCCTCCTTCCATAATCACACAAACAATCTTGCCCACAAACGACAAAAACTCGCACACCAGCAAAGCCTTCACACCTAACCACATACAACTAACAACAAAGTTCACTTCTTTACACAAATTCATAACTTCCAAGAACTTATCCCACACAAACAACGAAAAAGTTCACATCTCTCCGCCCACACAACCTTGCCCCTCAAAGCAAAAAACAATACACAACCAAAATCTTCCATACAACGGACAACCTCCAATTTCTCAAACAAAAACCTGCACCATTGCAAAATCTTTCAATCAACTCGAAAAAAAAACCTAATCTATAAAAAACCAGCAGCCCTAAGAATTCCAAAAAACAAACTTCAATTTCATCTCCAAATGAACAAATTTCACCAATCCCCAACCTGCGCCAGAAAAAAAGATCCCGAGAACAGACGAAGGAAGGAGACATTACAGGAGAAAAGGTTGGTCGAGGCGGAGTAGACGGCGGACACCTGATCGTTTTCACCGGCGACGGCGACGGCGACGGCGATGGCCGCGGCGGAGACTGGGGCCCGGATTTGGGGTTAGGGTTTACGTAGGGAAGGAGGCGAGATTTGTGAACTCCTAATTATTTAATCGTGACCGTTGGCTTTCTTAATTTTGATTCCAAATTAAATAATTTTGGCCGTCGATATGCTGAGTATGTGAGAAACTTTCCCTCCAGCAAAGGGCGTGTAGGCCCGATGGTTGGGCCCCACGGACACAAATTTTAGTTTATTAAATTACATGAAAAATTGGTGGACTTCCATAAATTCAAAATATTAAAAAAAAACGAATATTAAACCATAATCCGAATTCTCATCTCTATAAAAAATATAAAGCCAAAATCCGTATCATGGCATTTTTAAATTTTAAAAACAGGAGGGAAAAATTATTGCAATCTCATTCTCATCTATATAAGCTATAGCTTATTAATCCCACGATAAATAAATTTCTTTGCATGTATTGTCTAGTATAAAATAATTTTTTTCCTTATTGTCGTGGTAAAAAGGTTTCAAGTAGACTAGTTTTTCAAAGAGAAATTACGAATAAAAGTACATTTTTTTGTTAATTTTTCTTTTTTATTAAATAGACTTTTACTTGTTTATTGTCTTTGTCAATTTAAGATTTTGTATACCTTTATGATAATTGTGTGACCTTTTTAGCTTTGTTAATTGAATTTGTATTATTGTTCGGGCACGAGATTGTCACCCCTGCAAATTATGTCTTTAAGTCGGGTTAGAAAGTTCAGTGAGATTGAGATACCATTCCTAAGCAAAGAAATATTACGATAAAAATAAAATATCGAATGAAAGAATAAATACTTAAGATTTTACTGTGGTTCTTTATTGTTTAATTTGAATCCCTAAGTCAGTTCACAGTAAGATTGGTATTCACAAATTCACTACTTTCGTTGATTTTTACAAGTTATACTAATAATAGTAAATTTTGTCGCTAGTTGAATTGGTTCACCTTTGATAACTTTGACTCCAAAGCCTTAGTTCGTCTATTTCTTATCTTTAAATCTTTAAAAATAACCTTATAACTGTGTTACGTTCAAAAGCAGTGGGGTAGCAAATTCGTCTCAATTCAAGGTCAGGAAGCCTTTCAAAATTTTTTCGGAGTGATAATAGGCTGAATCAAACCGTTTCAGGTTGATTCAAACCAAAAAAGTTGGACTAGATTGGGTGGTGGTGGATATTTTTGTGTGCCTTGTTTGCGGGTGGTGCACGGTGTGCCAATTCAAATCCCGGTCGCAAATGTAATCTGGCTTCACGGTCACGATCCAAGTTAGTTCAGATCTGATCAGATTGTCAGGCAATAGGATGTGGTCGTGGACACAAACAGTATTGTGGATGTGATCAACAGCAAATGGGTCTGATGGACCCGATTGTGGTGGTGGTGCAACTCCGGCTTCAAGGCTTCGACAACGACTTTTTTGGCGACTTCGGGGATAGGAGACCACCCAGAACGGTAGATCCCTGACTAGTAAGGTTGTTGGCGGTGGTCCTACAGTTGATATCGGCACCTGCAAGGGGTGATGGCGATGAAAATCTCCGATGGCGATGATTGTCGACCAGGATATATCGCCATTTTTTGGCAACAATGAGGCTTGTTGCAATGGGACTCGATTTGAGTTTGTAGCTTGCAATGAGAGGGACCGATTGGAGGCGAAAAATTGTCCTATGGTGGCGGTGATCGGTTTGAAGGAGGTCAGGAAGATGGTCGAACACTGTTGTTGCACTGCTTGGATAGGTCTTTTTGGGCCATTTTTCGGTGATTGGTGGCTCTTTTGGCAAAAATCTCAACTCGGGTTTGTTCACGATGTTGAGGAAAGTCTGGTGGTAGTGTCGGTCTCGTTGGCAGCCTGCTTGGCCAGCTGAAGGTTTGCGAGATCTCCTCCTACAATTTCGGAACTGTCTTGACTCTTTTTCCGAAGCACAAAAGTTATTCACATGACTAGATAAACACAAATATGTGCAAACACTTATTTTTTCTTCTCATTATCTCTATTGCTGTAAAATTTGAACTGTATGGACTTGATTCAAAGGCTAACTTGGTGCAGGGTATGACTGTGGCTGGCTAGGTTGAGTCTCATGAGTCGAGTCAAGGGGTCTGGTGTATAATTTGGATGAACAATTATATTAAGTAAGTTATATAAGATTGAATTGTCTGGCCAAAGAGTAGAAAAAATTTCCTCCCACAAACACTAAATTTCATCCACTTTTTTTAAAATTAAAAAAAAACAAACCCCCTCCCGTGTCGACGATTGCAGTTAGATACGACCCGGCATAGGCGGATCTGGTCAATCACACAGTGAGATCTAGTCATCCCATGACCAGATCCGAAAGTTGTTGGCTAGTTTTTTTTTTTTTGCAAGTTTGTTTTTTTTTAAAGGGCGACGGGGCTGGGCAGCCATGTCCAACCAGCCACAGCCATTTTTTATAAAAAAAAAGGATTGGGAGGAAGCTAGGAGGCCAAATGCAGCCAGACTTAGTTACCGGTGATGGTGGAGGGAGGAGGTTTATTTTTTTAATCATCAAATTTGGATTGCCATTGTAACATGACAGCCTAAATTAAAATTTGGGACAAGAAACCATTTCTACCCTTGGAAAAGAAAAACTTTCTCAAACTAAGTCCCGCCTTAGCATCCCCCTCCTTGCGTTTAAGATAACGATTTCGGACATGATTAATGCCCAAAATGTGATGAGCAATGTGTATAATGCCCAAAAACAAACTCACTGTCGTATGGGTGATCGGCGATTACTAGCGATTCCAGCTTTGTAATTCGAATTGAAGATGAATTTTTGTAGTTAGTTCACTCTTGCACTATCGTGACTCTTCTTCCCGGCCATTGTATCACTGTGTCGCGGAAGGAATAAGGGGGCATGATGACTTGTAGCGTATATAGAGTAGTTTGAAATAATTTCAAATTTTCTTTTGTTTCACATGATCAATACTTCATGAATAAGCTTTGAGGAAAAAAACTTTTAGACATGTAGTAATAACACTTTGTTTGGTGGGAACCAAACAAAAAAACAAAAAACCCTAGAAATAACACTGAATGTTTTCTCAAGATGTCAAATTCCAAGACAAAGTAGGCAATGGCGGCAGTTCCTTGCATTCTTTCGGAAGATCCAATTGAGATAATTGACTACTGAAGTCTCTCTGTTTAGCAGAGTTAGTGTGCATGACCAAATTGTCCATCTTCTTGTCCATCTTCTCCAAGAAAAACCTTTTGAATCCTGATCCAAGCTTTGAGCAGAGTCAAAATGTAGCCTACATACCGCACGAGGAATATGGGAATTCTCTGGACGCTTCTTGCGAGGTGCCAATGCCATCTCTTCCGGCCCTGGAACAAAGGGATCAAAAAGATTCCTGTCTGGTGTTGGTGGTAAGAGAGCATCCATGACAGTTAAAGGTATCACGTTATCACTTTCCACACCTTTTCTCTCTTGAACAGGTTCAGAAAACTGGAGGCCTTCAGATTGAAACCCCCAGGTTTTCTCCAAGCCTGGGCACTTGGAAAGACAACTTGAATCTAGCGCCATTTTATCATCCATAATTCCAGGGCACAGCAGTCTGAAAGTAAATCAGCTATCTAGAATGAGTTATAAGTTAATTTGTGTTATCATATGATCAAATGGTAACAATATACGTATCTATATAAAAAGAAAAAAGGTTAAAGTTGCAAATCGTATATCCCAAGATTATGAAATCGAAAGCCTGGTATCATGTAAAACTACAATATTGATAATCACACCGCAGGTTATGAGTATTATATGAAATTCCAGCAAAATGTTCATCTAAAAAGAAGCACTAAGCGACTGAGATAAAGTTGAGCACATAAAATTGACAACAAAGTTCACCCGTAGACATAAATCCCAAACTTTAAACACAATCACATGCATGAACAATAAAATTCACTTCGTTGCACAATTTTCAAACAGTGAGCTTGGCGAAATTAAACAACAACAATTCACCGACCCAAAGGAGACATTACAGGAGAAAAGGTTATTTAAGGCGTTGTCAAGACGGGAGCCTGATCGTCTTCGTTCTCTCCGGCGGTGTTGGTGGAGTGGGGGGTGGACTTGGGGGTATATATATAACTAAGAAAGGAGAGAGATATTAATGAACTCCTAGTTTATTTATCTCGACCGTTGGTTTCTTAATTGGATTTCAAATTGAATAACTTGGCCATTGATATTGCTTACTTGGATGAACGCCAAATTGTTCAATTTCGAAAATAGAAAGAATTTAAAAGACCAATATCTTAAATTTTATTTTATGATAATAAATAATGGTCACACTTGGGCTTAGGCTTGAAAAAATGTTCTTCCTATGGCAAGAAGACGAAGAACCATAAAACAAAAACTACACAAACACACCGTCTAAAAATATTATCAGGGAATTCATGCCTGAGAAGATACAAGACTTGAATTATGTTTTTTAGAGTCGTTATTTCATAATTCACATTCCATCTTTCCATCAGTTTTCTACATGTGACTCGACCATGATTCAAACATGTGGGTTGTTCCATTGCTTGCTAGTTATTAGATTAGATAATATGACATGCAAAAATACATCTCCAGATCCGAGTTCTAACTCGTTGGCTTGCACTATCACTGGATCTATATGTCTACCTATTTGTGCATTATCGCAATAGCCCATGGCCTAAGTTAAATTTTACATTTCCCTTAGTGAATATTTTTTCCTACACTGTGTTAATGCCATAAAGTCGAGTGTAATATATCATAACATTTGATGAACAATGGAGGATTTTATTACCCATAAACACACTTCGTATTCTACCCCAACATCCCAATTTCAAAACTTTTTTTCTTTTGAGGTAAATATTTTTATTACAAGGACGAAGACAACATGATTCTTCATTCATCACCTAAATTTTACAACAGAGGATTAATTAATTAATTAATCCCACATAAAGTATCACAATTTGGTAGCTTATAAAGAGTAAAGTGTACATATATATATATAGTTTTTGAAGGCGAAAGAAAAAGAAAAAAGAAGAGAGGGAGAGATTGATCGAAGAAGAAGACGAAGAAAAGTCAAGCAGTTCGAACGGGGACGACGGTCTGCAACATCATATGCTTGAACTCCAAAAAGTCAACAAAGCCGTCCCTGTTCTCATCAACCTTGCAAATCATCTTCCTCACCTCCTCCATCTCCCTCGCCTCCGGCAACCCCAGCTTGCCCAGCACCGCCTGCAGCTCCGCCGCCGATATGTATCCGTCCCCGTCCTCGTCGAACACCTTGAACGCCTCGCTCAGGTCGCTCTCCTCCTCCTCCTCCGACGCCTCCCCGCCGGCGCCGAAGATGGCGTCGCCGAGCGCCAGGTGGAGCGCCTCGAAGTCGTCGAACTCGAGACCGCCGCCGCCGGGCTTGGTGTAGGGAGCGAGGGTGAGATCGAGGTCGGCCGGGTCGGCGTCCAGGCCGAGGCGGCGGAGTGCGAGGCCGAGCTCGGTCGTGGTGAGGAGGCCGTCGCCGTTGGAGTCGAAGAGGTCGAAGATGCGGCGCAGCCGCAGGGCGTTGAGGCTGGTGGTGCGGAGTCGGAAGGACGTGAGGGCGCCGGCGCGGCCGATCGTCGGCGGCGAAGGTGTCATGGGCGGCGGTCAACGAGGTCAACGACGAAAGCTGGCTGGTGGGAGTTTAAGAGATGGGGAAGGGGAGTGGGTTTGATTTATACTATGTGATATATCATTTATAAGGGCGTTTACAAATGATTTAAGAAAGCGTGTTTGAAGGGGTGTAATCGGCTTCTAGAGAATAATTATTAGTAGGTTGGATGTGAAAACGTGCAACACATAGAAATTTCTTGGCTTCTAGATTTCCAGTAATGCACATGGAAACATATGTAATCAATTCAAAATAATTAGGGGTGTAATCGGCCGAAGTACTAATGTATATTTATGAAGTTTGTTATTAGACTACTTAGTAAGCCCATAATAATTGATGTGTTACGATGTTATAATTTTTATTGGTCGAGTTCGAGCCACTTTAAAAATTCATTTATATATTGATGATCAATTTATGAGTTGATCCAATTATTTTCAGTTTAAACCCTAGTTCCACAACTTTTTGTAATCTATAATTAGACTCAAATGGTATAAAAATTATCTAAATATATAAATAATTATGTGTTAAATATTAGTCAATAGATGAGCTTGATTAGCTAAGCCAGTCATTTTGTCGCACTCAAGAACATGTCACGCTCGAGATTCCAGCTACTAAATCGAGTTAAACCCTTTTTTGCTCGCACTTTGTTTATAATTTATTGAGTTTCAAATTTAAAGCCAAATATTTAATCATGAGCATGCATCACATTTTAACGTGAAGCGTGAGGTACTCAATTTGCGTAAGATTGCTCCAATGATATTAGTAGGGTGACTAAATGGTCAAATATTGAAAAGGGAATTGTGAACTTTAGAGGCTTTCTAGTAGAATAGTTGCATTCTCTATGTGTTGTCAAATGTTGAGATTGGAGCATTTTTTTTAGAGAATATTAAGCCGGTTATGACACTTAGAATTGATAATTCTGTATATGAAAGAAATAAACATGCATCGCTTGATGAAAATAACAATTAAACCTTGAGATCTTGGACTTTTTAAATTACCTTATATCCAACGACATGGAAAGGATTTGTTGTAATACTTATTATAGAAAACTCTTTATCATTGGCCATAATTATCATAATTTATGGAATATAATTGCAAATTATAGTTATTTTTCTAAATTCTACTAATTGACGAGATTTAAATCAATAAAAATTTGCTATAGGATGTTTGCTGTAGCAAGTACTAAAACAAACCCTTTCTCCCAATGACATACCTCCATTTTTTAACATGTTTTTTTCTTTTACTCTAATAAACATTTAAATTTCCTCACATTCCTTCTTTCCCTATAATATATAAAGTATTTTTGTATAAATCGAAACTTAAATATACCTTGAAAAATCAACTTTCTAGATGAGTTGAGAGCGGCATGTATATGTTGAAATAACTTCAAACTTGGTGAACCACCTAATTCTACACATAAATTCCAAGTTCTATCCCGTCCTCGACTACAAATTAAGTCGTCTTATTAACAAAGGGACAATTACACACACAAATATATATATAGGCAAAAGTGTTGTTGTATTCCAGCACAGCCATCTTGGCTGTGCTGGAGTACAATCTTGGCCGTTGGATTAGCATCAATGGCCAAGATCTATATAAAGGGGGGGGGGAGCGCGCCGACAACAGGGGACGGGGGTGCGGCGGAGGCCGAGGGGGCGGCGTGGCGGCGGGGACGGGGGACGAGGGACGGGGGGCGTCGCGCGGCGGGGTGGCGGGCGGGGGACGGCGGCGGGGTGGTGGGCGGGGGACGGCGGTGGGGCGGCGGGCCGGCCGGGGAAGACGCGGGGCGGCTAGATCCGCTGCCCGTCGCGCCCGGCGGGGCAGCGACGAGCGGGGTAGGGGGTGGTGTCGCGTCGGCCCGTGGCGGTGGCATCGCGTCGGCCGGCGGCGGTGGCGTCGCGTCGGCCGGCGGCAACAGCGTTTTTTATGGGGGGCATGTTTCAGCCGTTGGATTTGATCCAACGGCTGAAACACTTGCAGCACAACCATCTTGGTTGTGCTGCAGTACAGCAAATACCCCCTCATATATATATATATATATATATATATATATATATATATTATATGCAAGAATAAGCACCAGATTGAGACTTGGGAGCTGATTCAATGATCAAAAGACCAACCTCATGTGTAATGCAAGGTGAAGATATTAATCAAGTGTTCCACCGTATTAATGGTTTTAACTTTACCTTCTCTACCATACAATACAATATTCGTGGTTGAAAAATCTATTTCATATTTCATTAATTATAATCAAATTCATGGGTAGAGGTCATTCATGGATTGGAGGTAGTTAATATGAACTTAGTTCGTATTAAAGATTTTAGGATAAAGGATAATAATTTTAGAGACAACATAAAAACAAAAATGGAGATATTTAGGATAAAAAAGGGACGAAAATCCATAGAGTAAAGAAGAGAGCCATGAAGGGTTCTAAAGAGAGAGACGGTAGTTTATGCAATTTTAAGCCTTCCTCATAATTCATCATCATTCAATACTATATATATTATATATATACACATCATGGTACAATTGCAAGATGAAGATAATAATTAAATATACAAAACTACTAGTTGATTTTACAATTTTAACTGCACTGATACAATGCAATAAGATAGTTACTTTTGGATTTAAATTATGCATGTATCACTAGCCTTGTCTACAATTGTTTAGATTTACGTAATCATCCGCGTTCATTCATGTATGTATTACAAATTTCTTTAATTATTATATTCATATATATATATGTCCAATCAGCTATCTACAAATGGGCATTATTGCTGACATATTATTTGGAAGTTTATTAAATTTATATGTTTCTATAACAATGTGTTCACTATTCAGATCACCAATTATGCAGCAATGCATGCATGGCTCAAATAATTTTTTTCATTTAAAAAAAGACGCACCATGCATGCATGCCGCAGCCATGAATGGGAGACGTACAAATTTAAATATTGCCGGCCATTGAAGATTATAGTGTCGGTGTCCCTAAACAATGCATGCACGTAATTAGTGGCTTGTGGTCGATCGTAACAGGCACGTAATCAAAGGTCAGGATATTTGGTCAATCAGATCTGGTCTTAGATAATTCTTTATTTATTTTTCTCTTTGATGACAAATTAGTGAATTTTGATATTTCTTTTAAAGGTTTTTGGTATTTTTTACAATACCACTTTAGACGGGTTATATAAATATGTAAAGTTTAAGACTTTTAATCCGATATCACCGCATGTCATTACCTCTAATTAATTTATAATATTATTTTTAATTTTCTATCTACAAAAGTATGATAATTTTTTTAATAAATTCTTTTAAATTATAATTTTACACTTTCATTGAAACAAAGAGACAAGAGCAAAATACGTAAGAAGGGAACATGAGGTGCATGTTCAATTTAGCTAAAATAATCATAAAAAATTCAGGACTTAAAAATTTATAATATAAAAAGTTTTGATGTGTAACTGTTGTTTATGTTATTTATATGAGTTATATTATGCCAAATAGTGATTTCTCAATTCTTAAAATAAAATTTTGAATGCAAATAAACAAAAAATTATGGTGGCCAAAGTCTTATTCAAACCCAAATTTGGTCAAATATGACTTAAATTCAAAGATTTGAATTGAATAAAATTTGACCGGACTCGCTCGGTTATCAACCTTATTTTAAGTCCTTAAATGTGTAATAAGGGAAACTAGCATTTTCTGTTTTTTCTTCTTCGTCTTTGAATTACTTTGTGAAAGTTGAAAAAGTACTATAATGGGTGGATGTTTAGATGGTTGTAAGTTTCTATCCTCATATATGGGCCCGGTGTTTCGCGTATGGTTAATTGTTGGCTCAGTCCAAATAGCACAAAGTTGGTCTAGTTCGATCGGTTTAGTGTTAGAAGGAACCTTGTGTGTTGTTATGGGCTCAAGCATTTGGCATGTCTGCAATTGAGTTTTCCTTTTGGCTCTGATTGCCATGCTAGGGGTGTGTGTTTCCTTGGGTTATCATATGTAGATTAAGGTCGTACTTGCACATGTTTTGTGTGCTTCAGACATTTGTGTCGCGTTTAGTAGATTTTATCACATGCATTAAACCATACCTCTTAAGCCTATATGTATCTAAAGTTACCTTGAGCCTTCCCCAAAATTTCGCCTTCCTTTCCCCTTAGTTTCCCCTTTGACTCGCGTTGCGAACCCCCTTGCCACCCCTTTTCTCCCTATTTTTCTCTTTTATCCACCTCCCCCTCCCCTCCTTTGGCTGCCTCCCTCTCCTCTATGCCCTCTTCTCCTCCTTTTCAGTCTCGTCTCTGCGCCCCCTCCTTCCTCCCCTTGCCTCTTCTTCCCCATTTCCCACATTCCACGAGGTACACTTCCTCTCCTCTGATACATAATGTGTTTGCATGTAGATCTTCTTGTTTACACACGTAAATAGTTAGATCATCATCATCTCATGTAGATCTAATAGTTTTCTTATTAATTTTTTTATATAAAATATAATTTTTGATTATTTGTAATGTTTTGGCTAATAAAATATTCGCTTTAGAAATTCGTAAAACCCACCCACTAATTTACACAATAACAATTGAAACAAGAAAGGATTAAAATTTTATAATTTTTTGCATGTACACGTCTAATCTTGTTTCATTTGTTGAGTTAATTAATTAATTAATTAATTAAAATAATAATATTCTAACTCGTATTTTGTTGTGAATTGATCATGGTGTAAAAATCTTAAGTTGATTGATAAATTCTTTAATTAGCTTAATTAAGTAAATAAAATAAGATTACTTTGATAATGTAATATGTGATTTACGAGCACGACCCATAGGTATCGGTTTGACGCAAGATCTTTCAAGTTCTCTAAATTTAAAGTTGTTGTGGCAAAATTACCTTTGGGGTTAAGTTTAAATAATTTATCTGAAACCTTAAACTACTTTTCAGAATTTTACTATTTCGATTTGCCGCTAGGCTTATTGAAAATCGGGCCAAATTTATTCAAAACCGAAGCAAATTGATAATTATGTTCATTTTTCAATTTTCTTTGAATCATGCATGCTCACTCCTAAGGCAAGTAGATGTACAAGAGGATGAGGGCAAAAAATTCAGAAATTATATTTTGCCGATTTATTTTTTTGAATAGTCGTTAATTTACAACTCATTTGTTTTCCACGTGATGCACGGTTTGATTAAAATTTGGTTTTTTTAATGACTATTGTTTTGAAATTATAGTTTATATAAACATATTTTACTTATTAAAATAAAAATCATCTTGAAACTGAATGTTACTTAAACTACTATAATCCACTCCTACATAAATAAGGTTTTTTTCCATATGCTCAATAATCTTTTAAAACTCATCATAGTTTTATTAAACTTTTTTGATGCTATTATCAATCACCTAATAATAACGGGCAATTGTAAAGTAATTAGAGACTAGTAGCAAACGTTGGCAAGCCAATTAAAAGACAATAAATTTAATAAGGTAGATCAGATAAAATAAAATATTTTTTCCCACAAATTATCAAAAGGAGGAACCTTAGTATTAGCTGCAACTATAACAAGAGAATATTAGCAGCTTTTAAATCTAGCCACGCTAGCCAAATTAGATGAATATGATTTTTTATATTGATAAAACTATCTTCATCATCCAATAGTCCTTATAATTCAAGTGCCGATATTAAAATTAGTCCATGTAAGAGTATAAGCAATCGTAGATACTAATTATTTCATCGTCAAATCATATAAAAGAAATATAAAATCTCGAGATAAATAATTTCCCTGTGTTTAGTCGTTTATAAATTTAGTTAAAGAAATTTTTATTTTCGGTCAAATTTAGTTTATAAAATTAACAAAGTAACTTACTTTTATGAAAAATAAAAGAAATTAGAGGAAATTTTAGGAGACGTATGTGAAATGTTATTTTATTTTCATCTTATTTTCCTCCTACCCAGAAATGAAAGAATTTTTAAAATTTTATATTATTTTATTTCATTATATTTCTATTTTTTATGAAATTAATTTTTCATTTACGGTATTTTCATTACAACCAAATGCTTTTTTTTCCAATAATAATTTCAATACATGAAGCCCGATCTACACCAAATGTCCTTGGGTTTTACGAGAGTTTATATTTCTTTCGTATGATTTTAGGACAATTGAACATACTCTTATTTGAAATAAAAATCAACAATTTCGAAACATAATGTTACTTAAATGAGTATAATCCACTCCTACATAACTTAATTAGATCTATCCCATGCACTTAATAATCTTTAAAAAATTCATGCATAGCTAAATTAATTTTTTTGATGCTACTATGAATCAATCACCTAATAATAACGGGTAATTGTAAAATAATAAGAGACACGTGGCAAACTTAGGAGAGTCAATAAAAAGACTGTAGATTTAAAAAAGAAGATCAATAAAATAAAATGTTTTTTTTAAAAAAAATTCAGCAAACTAAAAAAAAGCCCATCTACACCGGCCCAACAACTTCCCAATTTCCCGCCATTTCCCCCCCAATCTCAAACATTCAAACCCTCGTCTCCCCCCTCCCAAATCCGCCATTTCTAGGGTTTCCCAAACTCCGATCCGCCATTGCTGCTCCAACCAGAGCTCCGGGGACTCGATCGAGATGTTCGTGAAGGAGGTGTGCTTGGAGGGGTTCAAGTCGTACGCGACGAGGACGGTGGTGTCCGGCTTCGACCCCTACTTCAACGCCATCACCGGCCTCAACGGCTCCGGCAAGTCCAACATCCTCGACTCCATCTGCTTCGTCCTGGGCATCACCAACCTGCAGCAGGTCCGCGCCGCCCACCTCCAGGAGCTGGTCTACAAGCAGGGCCAGGCCGGGGTCACCAAGGCCACCGTCTCCATCGTTTTCGATAACGCTGACCGCTCCCGCAGCCCCCTCGGGTACGAGGACTGTCCCGAGATCACCGTTACCAGACAGGTTTCATTTTGCCTTGCTCTCTTGCTGCTGTGCGTTTTTTTAATGTGTGTAATGCGATGTTGGAACTTATATTGCTTAGAATTCATTATGACGGTAGCTTTTATCTAATGTGCTCAAGTGGGTTGCTTAAGTCTGGTTTTTGATGTGAAATTTCGTATATTTCGTCTGATCTCAGAGGTTTTAGTTGATGGTAACTTTCGTTTAGAATTGTTTGATGTTTTATTACTTGTTTATGTGAGCAGGATATGTTTTGTTGTCTTGCTGTTATGCTTTTGTTAATGCCATTTTTTTATGCGTACAACACAATTTTGGAATTTTTACCCTTTTACATGATAGTAGCTTTGATTTATGGTACTCAAATGAGATGCTAAAGTCGGGTTTTTGATGTATACATTTGTGTATGTCATCTGATATAAATGGGTTGTTGATAATAACTATGATTCAGAGTTACCTGATATTTATGTAATTTATACTTCGTTAATTTTATTATGATGGTAGCTTTGATTTAAAGTATTTGAAGCCTCTTTACCTGTAGACTTTGTGAACCATGACCTAATGAGATGAGAAAGTTGGGAATTTGCTGTAAAAATTTGTGTGTTTCATCTCATACCCAATGGTTTTTTGGAAATTACAACTGTATGACTTGTATCAGACTTATATATAGTTTTCCTTCTAGTTCTAGTAGTGAATTTTAAGGATTGTGTAGAACTTTCCAACTGCAATGTAAATGGCACATCTGATGTCATTTTTCCTCCTCTGACTTATTATTTTGTTTTACACATTTTTCTCTGAATCAATTTTAGTCCCTTTTCATATAGATTGTAGTTGGAGGGAGGAACAAGTACCTGATCAATGGCCACCTTGCTCAACCTTCTCGAGTCCAGACACTCTTCCATTCCGTGCAGCTGAATGTGAACAATCCGCATTTTCTCATTATGCAAGGTCGTATCACCAAGGTATTAAACATGAAACCACCAGAAATTCTATCCATGCTAGAAGAGGCTGCTGGAACCCGCATGTATGAAACAAAGAAAGAGGCTGCTTTGAAAACATTGGAGAAGAAGCAAAGCAAGGTTGACGAAATTAATAAGCTTCTTGACCAAGAAATACTTCCTGCCCTGCAAAAGCTTCGGAAAGAACAAGTTCAATACAGGCAATGGGCTAACGGAAATATAGCCCTGGACCAGCTTAAAAGGTTTTGTATAGCTTATGATTATGTACAGGCAGAAAAGATACGAGATACTGCTATGGATGGAGTGGGACAAATTAGGATTGCCATTGCTGACCTTAAAGAAAATTCAAAAAAGTTATTCGGTGAAATTCAAGAAATTGAGAGTAAAATGTCAGCTTTGATTGCAGAGAAAGAAGCCACAATGGGGGTGAAATGAGGAATTTATCAGATAAAGTAGATTCAATATCATGTGATCTTGTTAGGGAGTCTTCTGTCTTGGAAAACCAAAAGGAAACTCTCAGAAGCGAGAAGAAGGCTGCTGAAAAGGTACTTTTGTCTCTCTCACTTGTTTTATTGACTTCAAGCTATATCTTTGCCAAGTTCATGACTTTGTGGGCTTAATTTTTTTTTTCTTTTTTCACTGGTAATGCTTTTTTTTGTGATTGTTTATGGTTAATATTGGAGAGTTAATTATTGCGCTGATGGAGAAATGATGTTTGTGGCTTCTATTGTGAAAATAGTTGGCTAAAAGTATTGAAGATGTTAAAAAATCAATAGCAGAGAGTGACACTGCTGTTGTGAGGGCTGAAGAGGGAGCAGCTGATCTAAAGAAGAGATTTGAGGAGTTATCTCAAAGTTTGGAAGCTTATGAAAGCGATTACCAGGTTTGTCGAATTTTCATACAACACATGGTTTTGTTATTAGTTATAATTGTTCATAGTACAACAAACTAGCCTCTGAAATGGTTTTTTTCATATGAACTTTATATTTATTAGGTCTATTTGTTTTCTGAGTTTTTTGATAGATAATGATACTTCATGCTACAAAATACTTTAATGTGCTTCACTTTGGCATTTGGGTTGTATCTGCAAAAAATTGTATTCTATCTTTATACTTTTTTTTTCAGGGAATACTCTCTGGAAAGCAAAGTGGCAATGATGAAAAAGCCTAGAGGATCAGCTGGCAGACACCAAAGCAGCAGTTGGAAAAACTGAGACTGAGTTGAAACAATTAAAAGCCAGGATCAGCCATTCTGAGAAAGAGCTTAAAAAGAAAAATCGATGATGTTAGCGAAGCAAGAAGAAGCTTTTGCTGTAGAGAAAGAGCTAAACAGTAGAAACAAAGAAGTGGAAGATGTTAAAAAGGCATTGGAGTCTATTTCTTATGAAGAAGGAATAATGGAAACACTACAGAAGGTCTGTGGAGCATTTTTTATAAATGGTTTTTTGCCTGAGAATGGTTTGGTGATTGCTAGTTTCAATTTAAATATCGAGCCTTTGAAAAGGAGATTCTATTGCATGTAGAAATTATAGCTATGTATGCATCATTATTGCAAGTACATTCACGGCATGCCTTTTTATTGCCAATTAACTATTGTATGGTCTCATACTTGGGCAGGACCATGCACAAGAGGTGAAGATGGTGCAGAAGTTGGAAGATGAGATACGGGTACTTTCAGGGCAACTAGCAACTGTTGAGTTCACGTTTCGTGACCCTGTGAAACATTTTGATCGAGCAAAAGTGAAGGGGTTGTTGCTAAGCTTATTAAAGTTAAGGACAACACCACGATGACTGCCCTAGAGGTTGGAATAATATTTTCAAGCTACTAGCTTTTTTCCGTACAATCTGATTCATGAGTTTTACTTTTCCCCGAAGATTTAAAATCGTGCACTTCATGCGTTCTATTTTTTGCACTTGAATGCAGGTTGCTGCTAGGGGCAAGTTATTTAATGTTGTTGTTGACACAGAAAATACTGGAAAAATGTTACTTCAAAATGGTGATCTTCAGAGGAGAGTTACAATTATTCCTCTCAACAAGATTCAAAATTATACCATTTCCAAGCAAATCCAAGACGCTGCTGTCAAAATGGTTTGTGTTTATTGTCTATATTTAGAAACAAAGTTTTACTGGGATAAATTTAGCCATGTAACATGCAAGTACTAATTTTATACAGGTTGGTGATGGAAATGCAACATTGGCCCTTTGCTTGATTGGTTACAGTGAAGAAGTTAAGGTGAATTATTATTGGCAACAAAATGCATGCTAATTGCTTGCCATAAAATTGCAAGCTAGCTCACATTGTGCTTTATTTTTATATTTTGTCTTTTATTTTTACCAATTTCTGACGGCGACAGAGTTTTGCCATATCTGGGCTTTCCTGAATTTGTATCTCTTTGATTCCATAGTTTTTCAATGACTAGCCCTTTTCCGCATGTTGCTCTGCCATGTCTTCCATTGTCCGTTCAGAGTAGGCAAATTCATAGTTGGTTCCACATTTTTTATGTGAACTAGGTTGCTCTAGTTTAGTTTGTTTGATTAGTGAGGTAACTTTGTTTGAAGGTGAGATCAGGGCAAGGCCTCAGATTCAATTCAAGTGGGATCTAATATAGTCTTGTGTAAAGTTATGTATTCAAATGACATATACTGTTATTTCTTATTCTGTTCCAGAATGCAATGTCTTATGTTTTTGGATCAACATTTGTTTGTCGGACAGCTGTTGCTGCAAAGCAGGTAAAGTTTTATTACATACCATCTACTAAATTATTCAAGAATGATTTCAAGGTGGAATTTTGCAATTTGTTTCAGTGAATGTAAAGATTTAGTTTTATCGCGTGCATTTTACTGATTTATTTTCTGCAGGTTGCTTTCAACAGGGATATCTCCACTCCTAGCGTGACTCTTGAGGGTGATATATTTGAGCCGAGTGGATTTCTGACTGGTGGCAGCCCAGTGATGAGTAATTATAGTATGCATTAGCTCATGTGTGATTTATGTATGAGAACATGCGTAGTTGATGTTATGTTGAATTTGGACGTATAATGTATCAATTGTTTAGTTGTCAGCAACATATCTTTGCACTTTTTGGCTGGGGGAGGAAGGGTTGCATTTTGGTTCATAAAACCTTTGCAATTGCCGTTGAGTGCTTGCAGGGATGGTGGGGAACTATTGAGGCAGTTAAATGTTTTGTCGGACGCTGAGACAGAGCTTGCCATTCATCAGAAAAGGTTGGCAGAGATTGAGAGCAAGGTAATTACTCTTTCTGATATTATTTCACTTGAATCTGCTAGGATTTGTTTTATCATCAATCTTTCTTCTCCCTTATCGATTAAATATTTTTATTTTGAAGAATGACATTCTCTATATCTGTTGGAGTGTCAGAATTTGATGACTGTTTGGATATATATCCCTGTATAATTTACCAACTGCATTCTCTATTGTCTGCAGATTGCTCAGCTTTTGCCTATTCAGAAGAAATATGGGGATCTCAAGTCTCAACTGGAACTGAAAGAGTGTGACCCTTCTCTATTTCAGCAAAGAGCTGAGCAAAATGAGCACCATAAGGTACATTGGATATGACATTCTCTGGACGCAATTAACTTGTTGGTTGGTTTGGTTGATATTTATCGGGTGAAATATTTGTCTTGCTCCTTAGTTAAGTGAAGTAGTGAGGAAGACAGAGGAGGAGCTTCAAGAAGCTAAGGCATCAACCAAAGAAAAACAGCTCTCATATGATAAGTTTGTATCTAATGTTAAATCCTTGGAAAAATTGATTAAAGAATATGGTGACAGTCGTGAAAGTAGGCTAAATGATCTAGACAAAAAGATCAAGGCAACAAAGGCTCAGATTCAGTTATCCTTGAAAGATCTAAAGGTGATTTGAGTTTTTTATTTCTATGTTTACATCACTCTATAACTTCCTAATTTTCACTTGCCATATGTATTTGCATGTTTATACATATTTTGTCAGTTTTTATGTACCATTATTTTGAAGTAACGACAAATTAAATGTCTCAATACTACATTGGATCAGACAAATTTAGGGTAATATATAACTGAGTAATATATCTACGTGTTGCATATTAATATCGTCTTTGAGTATGTTGCATTGAATTATTTATATCTTCTTCCTTTTATATATTCAGGCATTCCATCAAATATATATTTATTTATTAGGAAGAGAACAGCAAGAAGCGGCTAAATTAGGAACAAGACAGCATAGTTTTATGAGCAGCTAAATGAAGTAGGGAGAGTGATTGCGTATGGTGTTTATTTTTTCGATGTGAAGGGAAGTGTCATTTACCTGTCTGCTCAGTTTATTCAAAGCCAGTTAAGAAACATGCAAATCGACAATCAGGAAAACTAAATCTTTGTCAGCTGACCTTAAGAGTTGAGCATGGTATACTTGTTGATTAGTTGTAGTTTGGGGGATTTGTTTTATTTCTCTATATTTCTGTCGTACCAGCCATACTGTCATTAAGTTTGCCATGGATTTAAATCCTTTGCAGAGGTATTGGATTTGGTAGAGGCTCAAATGACTCAAAACTTATTTTTTAAATTATAATGTTGTTAGGGTCATGAAAGTCAAAGGGAGAAATTGATCATGGAAAAAGAGACTATTATTCAAGAACAAGTAACCTTGGAAAATAATTTGAGTGGTTTACAGGCTCAAATCAGCAGTATGTCAGCAGAAGTAGAAAGGCAAACAGAAAAGGTGATACAAAATCCAAATTTAGAATATGTTTGGAATTTGAAGCAAGAAACACTACCTAATGATTTATTTATGTTAGATTACTAGCATAAAGTCAGAGTTTGATCAAGCTCAATCTGATCTCAATTTTGCTCGTTCAAAAATGAAAGAATGCGACTCCCAGATCAGTGCCATGTCTCGTGAGCCAGGAAAATCTCCAAAGCAAGATCAGTGATGCAAACCTAGAGAGAAAAAGGATGGAAAATGAGGTACATTATAGCATAATGAATCTATCTTATGTATAAGTTTAAAGGTGATTTAGAACGTCTTCTGTACTTTTGCAGGTGAAACACATGGAAACAGAACAAAAAGACTGTTCCTTAAAGGTTGAAAAGCTTTTAGAAAAGCATAGCTGGATAGCAGCTGAGAGGAAGTTATTTGGAAAAACTGGTACTGATTACGATTTCTCTTCCCGAGACCCTCCTAAAGCGATAGAAGAATTGGAGAAGCTGCAGATTGAACAGTCTAGGTACATTTTTTAATAAAACAAAGTTGTTTGATGTCAGATAGAGTTCTACGATGCTGTCCAGGATTCATATATCACCTAACTTTGACATAAGCTCGCTTTTACTATGAGCTATGTTTGATCAAACAGAATGGACTTGTTTTGGTTATCAATGCTTTGATTAGATCATATGTTTGGCTTAAGCCAGTTATTGGTTTTAATTTTTAGTTTATTGGCATGTTTTGTTTAATCATAGTTTCCATTGTCCTTTCTGCAGAAAATTGTATACTTGTACACAGTTTAAATTTTGATTTTTTTGATTCATGCAGCCTTGAAAAGAGGGTCAACAAAAAAGCCATAGCAATGTTTGAAAAAGCTGAGGATGAATACAAGGATTTGCTGTCAAAGAAAAACATCATCGAAGTTTATATTTCTAACTCTTCGTTGGATATTGTTTTTACTAAACAAGTGTACAGTTTTGGCCTAACTCCATCTTTTCGTGTGTGTAGAATGACAAGGCAAAAATTAAGGATGTGATTGAAGAATTAGACGAAAAGAAAAAGGAAACCTTGCATGTGACATGGGTCAAAGTGAACAAGTTAATTTCTCTTTGCACAAATGATAGTATGCTTTTTTAATTTTTGGAAGTTGAAGCATGATCAATTTTTTATTTTTATTTTTATTCTTTTTCGCAGGGATTTTGGTTCCATTTTCTCTACTCTGTTACCTGGTACTACAGCTAAGCTTGAACCATCAGAAGGAAGTGACTTTTTGGATGGTCTAGAGGTTAAAGTTGCATTTGGAAGTGTTTGGAAGCAATCTCTTTCTGAACTTAGTGGAGGACAGCGGTCACTTCTTGCACTCTCTTATTTTGGCCTTGCTACTTTTTAAACCAGCTCCGTTATACATCCTGGATGAGGTACTTTGTTGCATTGTATTCGTAACATATCAGCTTTTGTTTGTTCAGTTTATTATATTTACCTTCTGTAGCTGCAATCCTATCTTATGTCTTGTAACTAAAGTCGTTTACAATGGATTTTTTAAGATTGCATATAGACTGCACTTTTCTATATCCTCATAAATATTATATAAAAACTGAAAAACAGTATTTAAGCAGTATAATATATATTTTACTGATGTCATGAGTTTATTTTTAAATCTAGGTTGATGCGGCTCTTGATTTAAGCCACACACAGAACATTGGAAGAATGATCAAGTCACATTTTCCACATTCTCAGGTTTGTCTATAAATACTTGCTCTTTTGTTCTGCAGTTGTGCACTACAAGAATTATTGGATAATGGATGTTAAAGAAAGGATGTGTTAGAAAGGCGGTCTGCCAAAATTTCATACAAACCTGAGGGGATGTTTGGTTAGATGAAAATAGTGTAAATGACATGAAAGTATTAAACCAGTCAACCTTACTAAAAGTAATATTATCTCATGTATTTCATAGAAAATAAGTACACGTTTAATGTGTATTATGCTTAAAATAATCATGATTACAATTAATTACAACTCCCATGTGCATAAAAATTTCCACCTTTTTCTTATGTCATTAGATAAGAAAAAGTGGAAAATTAGTTGCACATGGGAGAGCATGTGGTTGACCGTTTTGAACTAATCATAATCATTTTGTGTACCTAAATAAATGCAACTATACTTTTATTTGTACATAAAATAATAAATGTGAAAATATTTTTTATATGAAATAGATTAATTAGAACTACTTTCAGAAGGTTGACTATTTTAAATTTTCATGTCATTTACGTTATTTTCACACCAACCAGTGCCACCTATGTAGCAGATGCCCTTTTAGTCCCTTTGAATCCCAAAGTGGTTAGATCTCAAGGCTAGCGAAATTTTCCTTTTCTTTATATTTATTCATATTAAATTTCCAAATTTACATTTTAAAATTTGGTTATCGAATTGTTAAAGCAGTTTGCTGACATGGTTGTTTTTTGTCTCCATAGTTCATTGTGGTTTCACTAAAAGAAGGCATGTTCAACAACGCAAATGTTCTCTTCCGCACAAAATTCGTCGACGGGGTTTCCACAGTACATAGAACAGTTGCTTCAAAACAAAAATAGAGCACTGAAGTAATCAATGAGGAAACATTTATGAAAGGTAAAATTTTATTTTCTTCAGGATGTCAAGTTGAGTTCCTTATTTACACCTAGGAAGGAGATGATGACTAGATTTTGCATGCCCTGGTAATAAATCTACAACTAGTACTCGCCATCATGCAAGATGACAATTGAACTTGGCTGCATGTTTGTAATGTGCTCACAAACAGCATGGAAGTGATTACTTGTTTCTTACGAGATATGTGTTTGAACTAAATTTGTATGGTCTTGACATGATTTGTATCATATATATATTAAAGATGCATGGACACTGATTCATGAATATGAATTAATAGAGCTAAATCGTGTAAATCTTAGTTGTACGTACGTGCTTTCATTTATGTTCTTGCCGCAGCAGCAAGCTAGCATTTATCTTGTTCTCTATCGTCTGCAAGAGCACTGCAAGTTCCTATCCGCATTTTCACATTTGAAGAGCTGATATTTCATTTGCAAGGGACTGTCACCTTACACATGGTCATAAAAATCTTTTTCCAATTGGCTACTATATTTTCCAAACATAACGCAGGACAACAAAAAGGGTTCAATCTATGCTCGTTGGGAAAGTAGCAAGGCATGAATATTTATATATAGAATTTTGATTTGTCCTATTGGTTGCCACCAAATTCTGGAGGGAGGTCTGCAATCTCTGAGTGGTTTTCACATGAACTTTCTCCTGCGTTACAATTGATTTTATGAGATGAATGAGTGAAGCAAATGTCAATAGATAATCTGAAGTAGAAATATTGGTCTATGCTATGTCATCATAAACTTAATTTACAACATCTAATGCCATACAAAAGTCATGTATATTTCTTTTCTATGAACCAATAAAATACCTATAATGTAAGAAATTATTTTCTATTTTTTGCTACATTTTTTGTTCATACAATACGATCTAAACCTGCATTCTCCGTTCTTCTATTCTTGCTAATGTAACTATCTTGATGAACCTGGTAACAATTGAAAGAAACACTTCTGCTCTCTCTTCATGGGGCAGGTGCCCACACTATTTCATTACTTCAAAGGTGGAACCAGGTATGGCTTCTGATACTCTCCTGCTATTCCAAAATGGTACCGGATGATCTTTGTCACCCGTCACTACTAACACTGCATTAATATAAATCAATAGTGGGTAATTACATTTTGTTTCGAGTTTCGAGTCGTTAATATTAAAAGAAAACAAGGTATTAGCAACGATAAATTTGTCACTAAAACTTTATGATCATTCATATGTAATTAAATGTTTGTAAACACTCTCCCAAGGAGATTTTTTGGTTGTTGTATTAGAAGCTAGACTTAGAAATTATACTACCAGGACAAGTGATCTCATGGAGTCTGGATGATGTCGGTGGTTTGCAGTCTGGAGAGGAACTTGCAAAGATAGCCATTACATATTTTAAGAGCCATGTCCCAACCTTTGACTTGGAGTGCATATACATAGGCATGTCAACAATTGCTCTCAATCTTAGTCTTCCACATGTATATTATATATACATACAAAAATTTTCAAACATTCAATTGGTATATATACAAATCTTATAACCTTTGTATTACCTTTCAGAACATAGTCTGTTGCTTGGTCTTTTGCGTTATTGCATGAAGCCCGAATAGCAGCAACACCAATTTTATCAACGATCAGCCTTATCTGCAATTAGCAGAGAGAATTGACAAATTACCACACATTCTTTATGGCCATTTTAGCTCGAAAAATAATGACATATATAACCAATATCTTAATTATTTATAACACCATTAATCCTTGGGCTGAGAACTCATCTAGTTCTATCTTCTTCTCCGTGGTACTCTTCTTCCTTTGCTTAGGAGCAAGGATTGCAGGTGCCATCAGTATGAGTGCTGCTACCCGGTCTGCTGCTTCAAAGTAAGTGTTAATAACAGTTGCACAGCCAGCCGAGTGGCTTCAACATGACAAAACTCAAGTTATAATGATTCTGAATCAAAAATAAAAAATAGTTGTAGAAGATCAAGAATGTTGTGAAAGGCATACCCAATAAGAATTGACTTCTCGGACCGCAAGAAATCCATGAATGATGTTGTTGCCTCAACAGCGAATGCAGTAGAATATGGATTGATACCCTTGTTACAATCAGCCTCTCTTTACGAAGCTTGTGTAATCAAGCAAACTTGGTCTGGAAGTGAGCCAAATGCCGGTCTATCAAATGCAAGATCTGTCGTGTCAAGCATCTGAGTAAGTGGTTGCTGGATTCGTTCACATGACAGCACAGAGGCAGCAAAACCATGGAAGAGTATTATAGGGAATGGAGTGGTAGTATGACTATATTTTTGTTCCACCACTTTGGGTTGAGAATCTAGCTTGGTGATCTTCAATGGAAGATTAACAACATCGTGGTCTGCTTTGCAAACTTTGTAGTGGATCTTCAAACCTTGGAACTTGTAAGAACAGCTATCAGGATCGGCCAACATGGAAGAATCAGATAACTCACTTTGTTCAACTCCGGCCACACTTGATAATGTGTGTATCTTAGCAGGGCTCGTGACCAGACCTGCAAACCCAAAAACCGACACTTGATAACTGTGCAGATTGGATGCCCATACATAAAACCAATCTCAAATAAAAAAAATGGTATGTACGAAAGAGCGGTGAAAATGTTTGTGATGATTATATATATAACAAAGCCATTCACTCCTCTTATATATAAACATGCATTGGCAAAGAAAGGAAGTACTTGGAAAGAAGGTGGGAGTTCGACAAGGTTAAATTTTGTGTCAAAGGAGTTCGAAAATATTGTTTTAGAGCTTCAAGGAGCAATGTGTCTATACGAGTTTCCTGTGTCAAGAATGGAAGTTATTTCTCCCCCAATTTGAACATGTGGGTATACAGTCCTCAATGATATGAGGCGGACAAGACCTGCAGGAATTTATATAGGTAGGTGCATTCATTGGCGGCCTTGTAAATTGGTGAACAGTGGTACCTTCCATGTGGACATCGTTGAGATGTATATTTAGGAGTCTCTGACATTGATATTTTGTTATGGACAGAACCATGAAAATTTTGTCAATTTGCCAAAAAAAAAAGAAGAAAAAAGTGAATAATATTAATGCATGCGAAGAAAATAATTCCCGTGATTACAGGTGTGGCGTGGACGTAATGCTCGACTCCGGCTAACGCATGAAAAACGCTTGTGATCGACCAACCAGTGACATTTTCAAAGTTGGTCACTAAATGCACATCAAAAAATAAATAATGAAGAATTCTGACAAATTTAGAAATGAATATAAATTTCTAACTGATTGAGTCCGACCGTATATTGCCTCTTGATCGAAGGATTTCAACTAATATATCGAACGTGTTTTTGTTAGGTGTATTTTATATTGGTTGTAGAGGGTGTTAGTGATTTATATATTGATTAATGAGAAAATTTTATTTCGTGAACTAGCATTTAGATTAAGAGAAATATTTGACACTTATTATAAGTTATTTTGGGGGGCCCAAAAAGCCCAACAATACTATCAGAACATTTTAATTGCCATTTTGCAGATCTATACATATATGAGCACCTTTGATGACAAGTCGGTGTAAACTTGATAATATTATATATATAGTAATGTATAGCATTGTCGGAAATATTATTGACACAGTTGAACCTGGTAATATTTTCGTAAAAACATTTATTTAGAGGCTACATCTATTGAAATCTGCTCCGACCCAGCAAAGCTAATTTTGTTCTCTTTAATTAAGTGATATGCAAACAATATATATTTACTAATTTGTGGAGGTGTATATAAATAAATAAGTTAAACATAATTAATAATTCATACTTTGGCTTAATAAAATGCAGTTTGCAACTCATAACCCTGCCAAACCCCCACCCTCTGCCCCCTGCCCCTGTCTGTTCAGCTGATCCCCGCCATGGCCCATTCGGCCGACCCCGCTACAGCTTGCCCGCTGGCATCCCCGAACCGCCCGAAGCCGTCACCCTCTCGGTGGCAGCCCCCTCCTCGGCCCACCGGCCTCTCCGCCACAGCAGACCTACCCCCCTCCCGCCCATTCTTTAATGAATTTATCTTTGCGAAGACCATAAACATCATATATGTCACCTTCAATTTATCATTGCTAATTAAAGACATGTAAAAACATCATATATATCATTCTTGAAGGGTAGTTTTGTCATTATTATAAATTATTTTTCCATTTCGGATAATTTTATATATGCCTGATTGGTACTTTTCTCTCCTTTTCAAGTAAAAAACTTATTTATTTATTTGTTTTGAAATGAAAGCTACCTTATTTACTTTTGTTACTTGAATAGGGTTGGATTGGGTTGCCTCAATTATTTAATATTATGGCATGATAGTTATAGGACTTCCCCTACTACTTTAAAAACTTGGGGCTTAGATTCAACCTTGTAACTACTACTCCAAGTTAATATAGAGTAATTTTTATTATTTTTTTCGATTGAATAAATAACAAGTTATATAAAACAAACATTTCTTTTTACTGTTGAAATTGATAAATATATGATTTATATTATTTTAAAATATTAATATATTTAAATTATTAAAAAATTAAAATAATTTAATAACTTTTATTACTTGACTTCAAAATCAATCATATAATCTATCACCAAAAATCATCCGTAGAATTTGACTTGAAAAAATAAGGAATTGAGTTGACCCGAAAAACTTTTACAGGAGAAAGGAAATTTTGAAGCTAAGGACCATCTTACGTGTAATCCATGGGCATGGACGTCGACGTCCATTAAAGATAGTGTATGACCCCATATATTTATTTATTTTATAAAAAATGCTTCACCTGTTTTTATTTAAAATCTACCGTCCATGTAAAATGATAAGTGCCCGATGCTGGCTATCAACGTTGGTCATCAACGTCTAAATAGCAGGATTCTTTATTTATTTATGCGTTGTAAATATGCCATTAATTAATGTGCGTGTGGTACAACCGGACCGGCCAGAGCATGCTTATAACTTGAAACTATATATTAATATCAAATATATTCGATTACCTAATATATAGGTTGCATCTGTTGCTCTTAAATTGTTGTTGGTCAGATATATATGATTTTTACGAGCGCACAGTGTTGAGCAAATTTGTCAATATCATTGACCCGAGTTGGACGAATCGGCCGATTCTGAGTGGAATCGGCCGATTTAAATCGGATCGGCGTCGCGCCGATCCGATTTCGGGGCCGAATCGGCTCGGAATCGGCGAATTCGGCCGATTCCGATCGAATCGGAATCGGGTTTTTTGAGTAAATTATTAAAATACCCTAGGTATGATTTTTATTAAATTATTTAAGTATGGGTAAAATGGTAATTTGGATTTTAAAAACCTAAAATCATACCCCTCCCCCCGCTTCCGCCGTCGCTCGCGCTGCCGCCCTCCGCCGCGCTTCCGCCGTCCGACCTCAGCTCCGCCCGACCTTCCGACCACGCCACCGTCGTCCGACCTCAGCTCCGCCCGACCTGCTGTGGAGCGCAAAGGCGAGGAGTTCGGGTGGAATCGGCGGCCGCCCTCCGCCGCGCTTCCGCCGTCCGACCTCAGCTCCGCCCGACCTTCCGACCACGCCACCGCCCTCGCAACTCCGCCTCCGACAGGTGGCCGGCCGACAGCACTGCGGAGTGTGTTGTGGAGCGCAAAGGTGAGGAGTTCGGGTGGAATCGGCGGCCGAACGAAAATTTGGGTAAATTTGGATTTTTTTATTGAAATTGAATGTTGTGATGTGCGAATTGTTATCTATGATGTGCTAATTGATTAATATGATGTGCAAATTGTGATGTCCAAATTGAAATTTTGTGCGGATTTGGGATTTTTTTATTGCTGATTTGGGATTTCGTTGACTTAATTGTGTGTGCTGCAAATTGTGATGTGCGAATATGTGCTATGTGTAAATTGTGATATGCAAATTGTATGTGCGAATATAGCTTGGAAGTCTTGAAAATTTGCTTGGTAGTGGTCCGATTGATGATGAATTTTTTGGTGTGCTACTGTTGATATGCTAGGGTTTTTAGGAACGGTAATTGACGGTTTTTGCAGTTAATTGTCTTTGCCTTGGTGTTCAGTTTATTGTCTTTGTGATATGCTAGGGTTTTTAGGAATTTGTTTGTTATCTGTATATGACCGATTTGGACCAATTCAGGCCGATTCAACTGAACCGATTCCTGGTCGATTCATACCGATTCCTGGCCGATTCATACCGATTCCAGGCCGATTCATACCGATTCCGATTCCGATTCTGACTCCCTAGAAAACCGATTCTGATTTTCATTTCTGATTCATGCAACCATGTCATTGACCCAAAAAAACCTTGTGTAGATATTTAATAGCCGCGATCATACACTATATATATAGAGAGCAGCTTAGGTGGCAACACTAGTAGAATATCACTCAATAACCACAGGAGGTGAGACCACAAAATCTGGTTGCAAAATAGCGATTGCATTGCAATCGCGTTGAAATATGTAATTTTTATGATCGTTTTGCGACCGCAAACTCGGTCGAAGAGTATATCTGTGGTTTAGTAACCGTTGTGTAACCAAGTTACCGCATTGAAATGTGAAATTTTTATAACCATTTTGCGACTACAAAATTGGTCGTAGAATATATTTATAGTTTAATAATTGTTTAGCAACCAAGTTGGCAACTAGAACTTTGTAACCGCACTTTGCGAGTCGCTAATTATGGTCGCAAAGTGATCAACGCACTTTGCAACCATCTCTTTTTGGTCGACATTTCGGTCGCTACGTTTCATTGCAAAACTTTATAATTTGAAAATCAAATGTACGACCGTGTATGCAGTTACATATTGGTTGACAATTTTATAACTTAAATTGTGACAGAATTAGCGGTTGCAAAATCCAGTCGACATACATGTCGGGTATATCGTAAAATTAGGGTATTTGGCAATGTTTTTAAAACTGATTAATTCGATTACATCTGAAATTTTATTTTGATGTAATTCAAATATAAGATTTAAAGCAATGGTCAAGATAGTATTATGAGCATGATTCTATTTTATTTATTTAAATTCATGGTTAAAATTAGTAATTAAAATTAATGACTACTTTGATGACTGAAAATAGATGTGTAAATTAATTATTGAATTAATACGATGACAACCTTGCTTAAACTTGAGATTTGAATTTTCATAACTCTTAAGGTACAATTTAATTCCATAAGCTCAAGTATTCAAATTAGTGACTTTTTTATAGTTGATTAGTTTGGACTATAGTTTAAGCACTATGATTCCATAAGATCAAGTACAATACTTAGTGTTTTTCTTGACTCAATTAGTTTTGAGTTGAGTTAAGCACTATTATTTCATAATTAACTTTAATTTGTCAAAATTTTGTTTCATAGTCATGTAATATAATAATTTTTAAGCATTACATGCATTTCATATACATATGCAGACATTGATCTATGTTATTGTATTGTAAATATTTGAATTAAATTGTTTTCAGTGTTTAGTATATGTGATAATGAATAGAAATGAACGTGATTGAATATATAAAAGGTGGTTAGGAGGAGGAATTTTCAATCTAGATTATGAGCGAGGAGTTGAGATGTTTATTTATTTTGAATTCTTGTGTTGAGAAATTGTTAGTAATACTTTTGTAAACCTCGTATGCGAAAAAATAAATTTCAATCATTTTTTTTTAAATTTTGTGACCGTAAATGTGGCTCATGGTCGTTGGCCAATTCGACGTGGGAGCTGGTTACGTGGATGAGCCAATTACATTGCCGCTAAAAGAGCATGTCCATACACCCTCATTTGGTGATAATGTGGAGGAGTCTCATGCAAATACCATCGACAAGGCAAGTAGTTCTCTGTAGCCTCAAGGACCAAATAGACTTGCTAACGCCGATGACCACTTTATCTTCTAGAACCTTGTTTCATTTGGTTATGTGGCAGTAATGTTTCATATTTTAAATTTAATTTTTAATGCAAATCTGAGATGAATATGTTCTAATTATATTGTTAATTTTCTAGAGTTCTTGATCTAAGTATGCCCAAATAGATTAGTGTTACAATTAAGGGAAAGTTCTATATATCCGACTTGGACTGACATACCTTATGATATGAGGGATATATGGTAGAGAGAGTGGATGATAAATTGCACCAACATTCAAGTTATATTATTTACACATGAAAATATATTACCTACTTTGTAAAGTTATTTAATTTTGTTTCAAACGATGTATATATGGAGGCTGGAGGATGAGCAACGGGAACGAGTTGCTTACTTCGAGGCAGACCCCAAATTATGTAAAGGGATAATGAAATGAACGAGGGATGCAACACTCATATTATTGGACATAGGGGACCTTGCAGACGGTGTCAAGGAAGGTCGACTGGCTTGGATTCAACCAGACATTTGGGAGCATCTCTTCGAGGATCATTGGGCTACTGGTAGATTCTGATAACCATTAGTGAAGAATTAAGAATTGGAAGACAAAGAACGACGATGAAATAACTCTGTCATGTTAGTGGATCTGATAGTTTAAAGATCCATGAAAAACATTTGGCATGAATACTTTTCTTCAATTATTTTGTTCATCATTCGATTAGGTTCTAATTTATTTAAGTTCTTTTGTAATGTAGGAGAAATAGTTAGGAGGCTCTATCCCGTGGTTAATTTGTTTGACCACACGCTCCTAAAAGATAAAGGGAGAAGTATATATGCCGATAAGAAGTTCAAGGTTGTGACGGTAAGTTTTCATATTTTATTTTATTTTTGCTTGTTATGTACTTTTTAAATAAGCAAATAAGTGAGTTCAAATTTCCATTTAAAAATATATTTTTGATTCGTAAAATTTCAACATAAGTTAGTTTGATTTGTATTTCAACATTGCAACTCTATCTTATACTATTCAGCCAAATATTTAAATGTTGTCAATAGTTTGAGTAAACGAAGCAACATGAGTTAGAGAAGCTTGTGTGCTTTTTCTGCTTTGTAAGAGAAGGATTCATGTGAAGGCCAAATATTTTTTACTTGATAAATATGAAATTGTTATATGAATGTGTAATTTTTGTGCGAAATATAGATAATAAAATTGTAAAATATGAAATGTGAAATTTATACGGGTATGAAAATTTTTTAATATTCCATTTATAGGAGAGACTCTCCTGAAATTTCTTTAAGATTATATACTTTGTTATAATTTCATTAACAAATTGCAAATATATCAAATTTTTGCTTATGTAATGTCATATGATATTATTTTGTGCATTTTTTTTAAAAAAAATAGTTAATGTATCACGTGCTAATCAATAATGTTTGTCGTGGTTAGGTACCAAAAGCATATAAAGTTGACATATAATACTGATCCTTCTAGCTAATCGTTGGTTGACAACCATGTGGCATATTGATATGCGGTCAGTGAGCCAAATAAGGGTGAGTATTATGGATTTAGATCTTGACGGCAGTGATTCACTTCTATCATACTGATGATGTTGGGTCTGGTGCTGGTACGATGAGGCATACCCTCAACTTGATAAGTTTTTCCTTTGTCGCCTTGAGAATTTAAAGACTTGCGAGCAAGATAGATAGGCTGATCACAACCATCTTACCCAACTTCTTGATGAGAGAGACCAAAACTGAGGGAGAAGGCTCAGATTAGAGTTGACCAACTTGTCTTGCCCATTACTACTATTTTGGACTCTCGGATGCTTTCATCATATGATGACTATATGTAAAAACAGAGTCGTGGTCATGGTGATTATAACCTTGATATGTCCCTTGTGATCCTCTTGACCCTCCCTTGATATAGATATAGAGTTTTCTTTATATTAGACATCTAATTTATATTCCAAGTATGACATTGAATATTTTATTAAATTTTAGATTTAACTTTTATTTTGAGTTTTGATATATATTTTATCATCATATCTATTTATTTATAATCTTTTATTATTAAACAAGTAATTTAAAACAAAAAAATAACAAATATTTTAAATATTTTCAGTTATTTTATACCTGTGTTACAATTGATTTGCATCTGCTTTGCAATCGCATTTGCAGCCAGCACCTGATCGCAAACATTTACCGCCTAAGAAACAAATCAGTCAAGAACGAAAGTTGAAACTGAATTTATAACCAAAAACCAGGTTACAAATAATTTGCAGTCGGCTTCATGCGACCGCTAGGTCTGGGTCGGTAACTTAGTAACCGAACTGAAGACTAATTTTCTACTAGTGCAAAGAGCTGACCATATCGAAGTGCCAATACCTGCTTGTAATAACATGGGGCCATTTTATGTCATTCTTTAAGAAATTAAATAGTCGCCAATATAACTCTATGATGTACTTAAATTGAGTATTAATTAATAGATTATAAAAGGCAAGTATGCTGCAACTTGGGTAAGTGTTAATTTCTTTACATTAATCCTATATCAATAACTAGTATTGCCATGGCATATATGAAAGTGTGCAACATTTAATTTCACCCATCGATATAGAACAATTTCGGTGTTCAAGCAAACAATTTGTTATGCTTCTGCATGAGTACATTTGGACGAGGTAAGTACTCGTGTCTTGAGAAACCTGTCAACAATAGTGAGAAACTCATCCGGCTTCTCTTCATGAGGTATGTGCCACATCCTTCATTACTTCAAAGGATGAGCCAGGTATGGCTTCTGATATTCGTTTGCTATTCCAAACTGGCACAAGACGGTCTTTATCACCAGTCACAACTAACACTGCATCCATGTTGATCAATTCACTGGTTATTAGTAGGTATTATTATGTGTCATACATTTGCATAGACTATATACATTTTTTCAATGTGTGGTAATGAAACTGAGGTAGGAAATATTACCGGGACATGTTATCTCGTGGAATCTTGATGATATTGGTGGTTTGCAATCTGGAAAAGAACTTGGAAGAATGGCTCGTATGTGCTCTAAGAGAGCCATGTCCCAACCTTTGGTTCGAAGTGGCTGCTTATATTCAAGATATGTATAAGACAATAATACTGGAACATTAGTTAATTTGTATTACACTAATTCGTATGGAAAATAACGTATAAAATTGTTTATCCTTGTACCTAAAGATATACGAGATGCGGATATTAATACCTTTGTATAATTGCTAATAACTTTTTTTGTCAGTTGATCACTGGGATTGTACCAAGCAGCCCGAAGTGCAACAAGACCACAATTTATCAACAATCATCCTTATCTGTAGACAAATATATTAATGTTGAAGATTACACTACTTTCCCAAAGATTGAAGATTTATGTGTGGATTAATGTTGAGCAGAGATCTCACCAGCATTAGTGCGAAAGTGGAACGAAGAAATGCTGTCAAAGACTGCTCATAAAGAGTGCCAACCATATCAGCCATTTTGCCAAGCCATTGAATCAATTAGCAAGTTAAGCTCTTCAAGAGCATGCATGTAATCCACCCAATATAGACCAAGAAGCTCTGGTCTTTGACCTTCAAGAATTTATGCTCTTCTACCTTT